>BRDA01011412.1:6319-33216 GCA_036984385.1 Crenuchus spilurus | reverse complement strand
TACCTTAACTGAACAAGATATAGTAAGTTGGCTCAAATTTTTTTTTTAATTAGAAACTCTTCATAAGTAAAACTTAAAATTTTAAGTTTATATACCTGTGGAAAAAAAAAGTTATCTGAACAAAAAATAATGAGTTGGTGAATTTCTTTAAAACTTAAAAGTTTGAGTTGGGATCAAAACTCGAAAAATTGAGTGTAATAAGTTGACTTGAAATTTTGAGTTTTCTCAACTTTTTTTTTGTACAGTGTGGGTGGACGCTTTGTTTTTGTGAAATTGGCAATATTTCTAATCAAGCGGTCACGTGGGCAAGCTGGCTGAATGAATGAATGAATGTTACACTTATATAGCGCCTTTCTAGATACCCAAGGATGCTTTACAATCAACAGACTGCATTTACACACACTCAACAACACACACACCGACGAGAAGCGGCAGCCAGTCGCACACAGTGTACTCTCAACCGGAAGTGACCGTCCACCTGGAGGACTGCATCGAGCACTAGGGGGATCACCCAGGACAGAGTGCCAACCATATGTGGGCAAACATACATTAACACATACATACACCAGGGTAATTTTAGAGTAGCCAATTCACCTGATCTCCATGTTTTTGGACTGTGGGAGGAAACTGGAGTGCCCGGGGGAAACCCACACAGACACGGGGAGAACATGGAAACTCCCCTCAGATGTGGACTTTAACCCAAGACCTCAGCGCTGAGAGGCAAACATGCTAACCACTAAGCCACCGTGCCGCCTGTGCCAAAATTCAGGGAAATGAACAATAACTGGGACAAAATTTTCCAGAAAAAGTTGACAATAACTGAATTGTACAATAATCAGGGCAAACGATAACTGAGGCTCCACTGTAGGGCTGCAACACTATTTTTGTAATCGAGTATTCTGTCCTTTTTTCATCAACTATTTGAGTAATTGGATAAATCACTTTTTTGTTTATAAACAACTATCAGTAGTGTTATGCAACATGAAAGGCCTTGAGCAATGAGCAAGCAGTTGGCTGCTATTCCTCGCAAAATGTTTTTATTCAAACTCAACTTTTATTAGATCAAAGCTTAAAACCTTTGGCTTATTGGCTCCAGAACTAAACCCAACAAACATAGGTTAGCCTATTTGTCCCGAGAATGGAAAGTGTGTGTGTGTGTGTGTGTGTGTGTGTGTGTGTCGTACGTTAGAGGGGATAAATTACGAGTGATACTGTACGTTCTAACAAGCGTGTGTGTTTATATCAGTTAGCAATAGTAAAAATATGTTCGTCAGTGCTGCAGCACCTGAACCAAGGACAAGTGCAGTTAACGTGAGGATGCTTTCGGTTCAGGTCCATTTTACACTGTCCGCCTTACGCTATGTAAAATCGTCCCACACTAGACATTTTTGGCCTTTTAAGCACACCAGTGTCTTCAAAAAGAATTTGCCTCAAACATTTTTTTATCGAATTATTCCAGTTACTCAAATAATGGTTTCAGACCCACTCTACTGTAGTGGAGCTCTGTTTAATCAGAACAATTCAACTCCTGTGATGAGAAGCTTTGATTTCTTGTTTGTTTTTAAATCAGAGTTTCAGTGTTTACCAGTAAAAGTCTACGAATGTTCAGCTTTGTTAGATCACATTCACTGCATACAGCATGAATTCAGCAACAACAGACATCACACTCTTAAAGGAGGAGTGCAGATTCAATGGCAGAAAAGGCATCTGCTGGGGCAGAGCTAGAATATTTATTTTTTTAATAAGAAACTACCTACCGCTTTTTATATCAGCAAATCTTTATTTGGTGTCACATATTTGTGTATAATTATCCAGACATGACCTACAGTTCCTTCCATCAGTTATTTATTCATAGTCTTATTTTATTGGCCAACACTATTGAATTAGTGTTTCCATTTTCTGTTTCTTTGCTTCATTGGGGGGAAAAAGCAATGATTGCAGACTTCATTAACACTTCAAAGGAAATTATAAAATTAATAAGCAAGCAGCAGTTTGGGATAATTAAATAATATATTTGTGGTGCTTATCCGTAATTACCCAGGATTCTATTAGTAGCTGTGAAGCAAAGTTAGAGGGAAATCATTCTTTTTCATATATTTGGCCCTCATTCATTTTGCATTTTCACACATCACTGTTTTTCATTGGAACATGTGAATGTTTTGCATGTCATACATCAGATGTCAGAGCCGATCTGTGTGAGTTTGTGAAGCGTTCAGAATTATCATACATTTGCTGTGGGACTGATGGGGGGGAAGGGAGAGATCTACAGCCAAAATCTTAACATAGAGCTTCATGTCTCAACCCTAAAATCTGAAGATGGGCTTCTGGGCATGAATTTGAGAAAGCATGAAAGGGTGTCATGTTTCGACAGATAAGGTTTCTTTTTTCACAAACAGATAAGATGCATCTGAGCAATGAGAGCTGGCAGAAATGTGGGATATGAGTTATTTAGTGGCTGATATGAGCTAGTTTATTTTTATGATTGAATTATGTCAGTGTGAAGCCCTTACGGTGGGGTCACGTCTGTGGAGGAGGATAAGGACCAGCTGTGATGCTGGAGTAGGGAGGTCACAGTGACCCTTGACAAGTCTGACTGACTTTCTTCTCTGTTCTTTGTCCTGTTTGAGGACTAATGAGCAGTGGTTGTTAAATATAACAGATTTTACAACCAAATATAACAGATATGCAAATAAAAACAGAATGCAATGTGCAACAGAATGTGCAGATCTCATAGACCCATATGTTATTCACAGTAGAACATGGAACACACATCTGATGTTCAAAGTGAGGCATTTTACCATGGCATTACAATATTATCTCATTTAAAGCTTTAAAAAGTTGGGACAGAGCCATGTCTACCATTGTGTATTAGGTCGTTTTCTTTTAACAACAGGCTGTAAACATCTGGGACCAGTTGCTCTAGTTTTGGGAGAGGAATATTGTCCCATTTTTGTCTGTTGTAGAATTCTAGTTGTTCCACAGTTCTGGCTCTTCTTTGCCTGATTTTTGTTTCATGAGTTGCCAGATGGACAGCAGGCCAGTTCAGCATCCTGACTCGTATTCTGCAAAGCCTTGCTGTTGTAATGGATGAAGTATGTGTTTTAGCATTCTTGACATATGGCTTCTTCTTTGTATGATACAGATTTAACTTGCATTTGTGTATTGCATGACAAACAGTTTTGACAGACAGTGATTTCAGGAAGTGTTCCTGAGCCCATGCAGTGATTTTAATGTAGTTCTGCCTGAGGGCTTAAAGATCCCAAGCATCCAATATTGACTGTTGAACTTGTTCCCTGTGCACAGAGATTTTGATCATGATATTTTTTTTTCTCTTTTCTGAAGTTGTTCCACACATTTTAGGCAGTTTCTCGCTAATTGGGGAACCTCTACCCATCTTTTCTTCTGAGGGCCTCTCTAA
Organism: Crenuchus spilurus; assembly: GCA_036984385.1. Lineage (NCBI taxonomy): Eukaryota > Metazoa > Chordata > Actinopteri > Characiformes > Crenuchidae > Crenuchus > Crenuchus spilurus. Next base: position 29,798 of record BRDA01011412.1, on the reverse strand, counting down.
GATGTGACTTAGTTGTAAATTGCTGCTCCAGCTGTTTTAATTAGTACCACTTACTATTCCAGCATTTTCTAGCCCCTGTCCCAACTTTTTTGAGATGCGTTGCTGCCTTGAAATTCTTTTTGAGTTCATATTTTCAACAAAAGGCCCTGAGTGGCTCAGCAGGCTAAGACGCTGACACTATGACCAGAGGATGGCGAGTTTGAATCCCGGTCATGCTGTTTACCATCAACAGCCGGGGCCCAAGAGAGCAAAAATTGGCAGTGCTCTCTCTGGGCAGGTAGATGGCGCTCTTTTGCCCCATCACACATTGCAATGTCCACTGGCGTCTACTGACTGCTCCATTGAGAACTGGGGATCCTGCAGTTTCCTCCGAGTGTGTTGCCTCCCCAATGACAGTGTATCAGCGGTAGTTTGAAAAGGCCTTGGCCGCATCACACGCAGCGGAGGAGGCTTGTGCTTGACTTCACCATCCTAGAGTCAGGGACAGTGCCAGAGTCATGGAGGGAGTCCTAACAGATAGGATCGGCTAACTGGATACTACTACAGTGGGAAGGGGTTAAAAATTGGCATTGTTTTTATTTTAATATTTATTTACATTTTTCACAGAACTATTTAGGAAGTGGGGTTGTATTTATTATCCTTCCAAATTCAATTAGATTCAGTTCAAGAACAACACTAGTATAGTTTAAAATGATCTCCCATGATCAATTAAAACAGTGCAGTAAAATGTATAAGCATTGTACCACAAAGCCGTGAGAAGAATGCATGTTCTTTACTACCACTGGCTTCTTTAACCTGAAGCTATTTTCTGTTCCAGAGACAGATATTTTTTTTTCCACAACATACAGTATATTTTCCATGCAGCCTGAAGCATAAGCCAAGTGTGGTGTGCATTACAAGGTTGACTGCGGGTTTTTGTAGCCCTCTGTAGTGTCAACCAGGGAACTGATAGAAGCTGCTCTTCACTGACTGAGAGAAAGAAAAAACCAGCATAGCCTCTGAAATATTTAACCTAAGCTAATTGGAGAGCACTTCCCATTTCAGGATTCCTGAACCTCTGAAAAAGCAAGACCAGATCAAAGGCTTCTGCTCTTCCCTGCAGGATACTGATGAGAGAGAGGGAGAGGGAGAGACATGTTGGGAAGGAGGAGATATTGGGATGGGGTGAGTGAGATGGGGTTTTGAGGGAGAATGTAAAGCAGCAGAGAGAGAGAGCATGGCATGACGAGTGGCGGAAGAGGAGGGAATGGAGATTAAAGGGGAGGATGTAAGTCATAACGTGATGCGTTACCACGCAACACTCGAGTGTGTGGCATTGCTCCCGGAGCAATGCAAGAGAGCCCCATGAATAAGAGAATGGCACAGATGTGGCCCTTCTTTGGGCTCTCTTCTTCCCTCGCTGCTTCTCTCTCCTCCCTCATTAGGGTGCCTGGCGCTCACTTGCCCCCTCCCAGCTGTTCGGCCTGCTCCTGAAAGAGGAGCAGGGCCTCTGGACTGACTGCTTCTCCACTCATCACAAGCATCCCCTCGAAGTGAGGTAGGAAAGGGGGGGTTCTTTCATTCTTTCAGATGTACTGCAGTGGGGGCCAGCACAGTAAGGAGTAAGGAGGCAGGTGGCTGGCAGCCAGATGGTGCCTGGAGACCTTTTTTTTTACAACACTATAGATTTACAGGATGTTCCACATTTCTGTATTTGTCTCAATGCTGGCTCAATTCTGCATCCCAACAGCTCCCTCCTCACTGCACCCCTTTCCCTGTGATTGACAGCTGCAACTAATTTCATAATCCGGCCTGCCTACTTTCCCCGGTCTCTCCGACTTGACTTGAGTCAATTAAAAATCAATACAATGCTCATCTCTAATCTCCCTCCTGTGCTCCTTTGATCCACGCCTCATTAGCAGCAGACTTTCCTGCCAGACATCACACTGGAGCATTCATGCCACACACACCTTTTCTCCTCGGTTTCTCGGTTGCCACTTCCTCCGTTATTGTCCTTCCTGCTTTGTCGCTGTTACTATAGGGCTTTTAAAAAGCATTTTCTTTGGAAATCGGAAAGCTGCTATGGCTTTGACACTCCTTCATTGTCACCTGCAGCCAATAACACACTACATCACTTTTTCATCTGGTATCCTGGCCAATCACAAGTGCATTTGTGGTCAGCCGTGGCCTGGAGGTTGCTGGTTCAATCCCTTGGGTACGGCACCTTCAACTGCTCTCTGGGCACTGTGGATAGGTGTTGCCCACCACTACAGACACGTGTTCTCACTTCCCCCTATTGTTCACTGCGTAGACGGGTTAAATGCAGCTTGTGTGCAAGCACTATGGGCAATGATTGTGCACAAGGTTTGGAATGCCAATGTTGGCCATGGACAAATGGAATGGAATGCCTTGCTCTGTTGCCCAGGGTTTAGACTCTCAGGATCTGCAAAGGTCAGAGCTGCAAGGCCGAGGATGGGGTCTACTCTACAGACTATTTAGTTCTTACATTTACTCCCTAATAATCAACTTTATCTTTCTCATCCACTGTCCATCAGGGGAGGATGGGCTCCCCTTACTGCGTCTTGGGTCCTCTTAAGGTTTCATTCTCCTTGCCTTCGCTACACTTTTTTAATAAAGCTGTACACTGCACGTCTCGTTTTTAACCATCCAAAACGGGCACATGTCACCCCACTGCTCATTGAGCTACACTGGCTTCTGATTGCTGCCCGGATCAAACACAAAGCCTGCACGATCGCCTATAAGGTGATGACAGAGCAGGCTCCCTCTTATCTGCACTCGCTCCTAAAAGCTTACGTCCCTGCCCGGTCGCTGCGCTCCTCCACTGAACGTCGCCTTGCTTTGCCTAACATTCACACAAAGCAATCCAGACTGTTCTCCTCAGTAGTTCCCAGATGGTGGAACAAGCTGCCTACCACCACTAGAGCAGAGGTGTCCCTCACTGGGTTCAAGAAACTCCTAAAAACCGAGCTCTTCAAAGAGCACCTGCTCTAGTGATCCCAAATACTCCCCATGAGTACTGATATGCACTCAGCATTCGATATCCAAATGTTAATTCTAGTATACTAGTACTAGTAAATACTAGTACAACTCTAGTATTATTTTTTGGCATCTGTACTTTCCCACTATTGTAAGTCGCTTTGGATAAAAGCGTCTGCTAAATGTAATGTACACTGTGATTCATTGTTTGATTGATTACTCTGTATTGTATATATTAACATGGATTAAAGTATCATTATGTTCCTGAGCCTTTATAGCGCAACTGGAATCATTTCAGTGCATCATCAAAGACCCATGAAAAGTTAGTTCAGCCGAAAGTGCCCATGAAAGATGGATGTCTTGAACACAGATGCCATTTGTCACACACCTGTGAATCATATCCACAGGTGGAGTAATAGCTGGCGAAGACCATAGGCGGGTCAGCGGTCGCTTAGCTGTACCTGTTTGAAAGTTCCTCATCAGGTTGCCTTTTCATGACCTCTCTCAGCACCCTCCAATAAAGCTGTTCTTGGGTTAAAGGGCTCAACAGCAGCAGGTGTGTGTCCTTGAGCGGTCACACACAGCTCACCCTGGGCCACATGGACATGCCGGAGATTTTGAGGACCAAGAAGACTCTACTTCTGCTATTGCCTCACTGCTGACGTGGAGAAATCATATCATGTTCCATGTTTTTTATATATATTTTTCCATCCTGCCTCTCACATTTATTGGGCTAAAACTGGGCTAGCACTGAGCCGGTGACTATTTCCCCTGAGGAGGAGCCTATTTCCAGATCTTTTCAAGGGGTTGAGGTTCATGTGGAGGGGAAAAAAGCAGCCTTGTTTCAGAAATGAGTGTGTCTTCCTGTGCTTTTTCCTCGTTACATCCAGCAGAGCGGCTGGAGAGAAGCATGCCAGCAGTTAGGAACAGGCATGTGATTGGGCTCCTCTTAGACGCCATGTGGCCGTCGCCATTCAGCAGCGCTGGAGAAAGAGCCTTTTATTACAGACTAACTTCCCATTTCAATCTACCAACAACAGCCTGTCTGAAACGAGACAATGTGTAAGAATTTCTTGAATTGATTTTTAAAAAAGAAATATCCTTTAATTTCTATAACAATCAGCACTGGTAACATCTCAGTCAAAGTGTACCCGGCTTCCAAACTAGAAATGAGAGTTGTGCACGTTGAAGGCTGCCGCCTCTGGTGCTAAGTTATGCACATGTGGGAGTGTGTGATAATCGAGTCTTGATTATGTAAATTTTGTGCGAACTAGTTATTCAATGTCACATTTTCCTCAACATTGGCTTTTCCAGAGACTCCTTCTCCCGTTCCGCCTGTATTTGTTGTGGCACTAAAAAAAGTCTCTTCCTGCAGGGCAGATTGAGACATATTTTTGGAAGGAGCGTGGCGGCCAGCCGGCTCATGCCGTGTGCCGATGGCTCACCATGCCATGCTCAATTAGCCCGCCAGTTGGCTTAATGGCCACTGGGAGTCAAGGACAACGCTTCTGTGGGGCTCTGGGAAGACGTGTTAGCAGGAGTTGGACACACCCTGCTTTGGGATTTGCTATTACAGTCTACTGCCTAGGCTTGTAGTTTACTAGTCTTCAGTGGCTTATGCTTTTCTACCAACGTCCTGTGTGTTAGCACCACATGCTAAGTCGTTAATATATAATGCTAAATAAGCATTTGACAATTTTTGTTCCTTTTGATGAGCACCAACATACTGTTTTATAGCACAATACATTAATAAGCTCAGTGGAGTAATTGGAATTGGACTGTAGTTTATTCATTTTATTCTGATGCAGTCATAGGCATACTCAAGTTTGTTCAGCAAATGGGAAGTTCATGAGAAAATCTTGAATAAGCTGTTTTATTTCAATAGTTTTTGCAAATAGTCATCATGTGTGCCATAACCAGTCCAAAGGTTTCTTTTTTCCAAAATACTAGTATAAAATAATAATAATAATAAATTACGTAGCACTAATACAAATAAATGGTTATTTCTTAAGTTGAGTTTTGGCTGCTTTACACACCTCTGCTGAAGGTTAATCAGAAAACGCTCCCGCTCTGGGCGTTAAGATCAAATTTACCTGCGTTATGTCAGCTAATGATGACTGTGAGTCAGTAACGACTTCTGTCTAAAGACTCAGCGGGCTTTTGATGGACAGGTTGCGGTAAGTACTAGTCTCAAAAATTAAGAATATGGTAAAAAAGTTAATTGTTCATAATTAAAAAATGTCATTTTATTCATTACACATGATATTACATATTTCAGTGACATACAGGTCTTTTTTCTTTAAATTCTGATTAGTATTAAGAAAAGGACAATGCTTGAAATGTCACTTTTTACATGTAATGAATATTTAAAACATGACAGTTTAATTCAATTACAAAGAAAAATAACGTTTTCACCACACAGTTCAAGTTCAAGCTACTGATATCAGACTTGCAGCTTGCCTACCAAAATGACTATGGGGGCGTTTTTATGATGTAATTGAATGCTATGAATTGAAGCAGTTTCTGAATGAGTAACAATAGGGACACAGTTGTTCAGTGTAAACCTTTCAGTGTTAAGCCAGGTAGAGTCCTGCTTTGTCTGGCCAAGCCCGTGTTGATCAGCACTGCTTTCAACTGCTCTATTTGAAATCTCACCGTTATCAGTGAGCTGCAATTCTGCGGCCAAGACCAGCTTGCACTGAGCTCAGAATGACGTTTCCTCCAAGATGAGAAGGTGGACAGATGGAGGGCTTGGATGCTGTCAGCTCAATTAGCGCACATTTCGGCCTCGCTGCTGCTAGCGATGGTGGCCAGCCAGTCCCAACCTTTTATGGCTGTGGGGTGCTTGCCAAGCGAAGGCCGGACTGGATAGAGAAGAAATCAATCTAGTTCTAGTCTGAAGATGATGTGACAACAACAGCATCCTTTTTAACTTTGCTACAAAAGTGCACGCTGGGTTGTGGGCTATTTGCAGACCTGGTGATGTTGTGAGGAGGACTTAAGTGACGGTCCCCAGGAGAGCTGCACCGCTGCACTGGCCTCTGCTGGTGTTTGGAGGCGAAATTGAGGTCGGGGCAGCTCCGAGCTGATCCCCGAGCTGTGGATGAATGGGCTTATTGAGGGCTCGTTACAGAGCAGCGAGAGGATTTTAACCCTTGTCATTAATTTGTTACCTGCCACAGTCGGGAGGGAGAAGAGCAAGCTCAGGGGGCTTTCAGCGCTACCTAATAAACAGCTGGCCAGGGAGCGAGGAGCTGCAGCCGACCCCAGAGGCCAGCTCACTGATGCCCTTACCTCCCCTTGATTAACAGAGTAAGAGCTAAATGTAGCACCCCCACCTTCCTCTTCTTTCCTTTCCTCTCAGGGCTGCCTAGATCGATGGGCCAATCGTAGTCGTTGCTCTGCAGTTCAGCTTCCCAGACTGCTCAGGCCAGAGGTCATGACCCCCTTCGATCCATCAACTAGGTGCTCGTCTGGCCTGGTTGACTCTAATGTGGTTTACTAGTGGGTCAAGAAAAGAAAGGCGAGCAGTTGGTGTTGGTCGTAGCTCCTGGCCTGTTCACTGTAATATTTGATTGAATTTGGCATGTCCTCCTTTGCCCCAGACTGAGTCTGATCACAGATTACTGATACACTAATTATTCAGTAACAAATTATTCACCAGGTTAGTTCCTCTTTATTAAAAACAAACAAACAAAATGCTGTGATGTTCTTTATAATATGTTTAATTTGTACGAAATGAAGGGATTAATGTTTAAAGGCATATTTTAATCTGCTCTGTCTGTCAGAATACAGTGGTGTCACATTCAAAGTACCTTGCACCCAGACACAAGTTCAGCACAAGTTCAGCAGGGGTCCACAGTAATCAGAGACCATGAGGCTTTGTGGTTTCATGTAACATGTGGCACTGAGCAAGTTGGTGCTTTGGGGCTGGGGGTGATTTGACCAAGTTAATCCTTCCAGGACTCCACAACACCAACTGTACCAGCACGCTGTGCCTAATTTGAATAGGAAAATAATCAGTTATATTTAGTGCTTATATAGACTTTTTTTTCTGTTGTCCCCTTTATTGATATACATGTTCAACTTTTGGGCTATGTTCACATTTCTAGGCTTAACACTCTGGAGTCTGAGGGTATTTCAGACACTCTGATGTAGTCTAATATGTCTTGATTTTTTACAAATTACACACATCTAAAATTATTTTTCCCCAAAGTGTTACACTTTTTTGTTCAGCACAAACTCAGTAACAACAGTGTCAAACAGTGTCATAAATCTATATGTTGATTAAATCTGTTCTAAACTTAGACTTTCCAAAAACCTATTTTCAGATGTGCTGATATATTGATATACAGAGTCTAAGCAAAGTCTTTTGAGCTCAGAACTGAATAAACAGAGGTGTTGGCTGCACACTGCTCATTATAGTCTTTTAGACATTGTATGTGGTTTTATTAGTAAAGTTTAACTAATGTGAGGCGACACTGTTTTTTCCTCAGCCACTAACCCTACATTGAATATTTATAAGATGAGTGAACAATCAGGTGAGAGGTCGTTGTTCAATCCACATTCCACAGATTTCCGACCTCTGGAACCCACCAATGGAATGTCCGGAATTACCATGTCATTATCATAAGAGTGACAAACGTGTCGCTGCTTATTTAAGCTCCTCTCACAAGAATCTAAAAATGTATTTTTGAATCAAGATATATTTGAAAAGTAGCCCCTTTATGGTTTAGTTTTGTATGTTTCATTTTAGTTCTAGAATAAAACCTTGCAGAGTTATGTGTTTATGCAGAATTTTGTTAATGTGCTGCTGGCGGGAATGCCAACTCCACAGGGTTAATTGACTCGTTAGATTATTTTTGCTTTAATGTGACTCATATCTCACCTCTTCAGAGCTGTGTGAACAATAGTCACTTTCATTTGTGGTCCTAGAGCAAGGTTCATAGAGCAAAATTCTATACATGAAACCCAAGTGTTTGCTTTAAAATTCAATCCCAGATCATTCTATCCAAACATGTTTGGAGGACTATTTTGGCCAAATTGTTGTTTTTTGACGTATAATTGATTTGGTTTGATCTGGAGGTCATTAGATGCTGTAAATTAGAACAGGAGTCGCAGTTCATCTGACATAAATGCTACTTACATTGGAATGCAACCACAAGACATCCATAGCCAGGCAGGTGAACAGGACACCTACTCTCTTTTGGCCACTGAACACAGAGACTGAGCTGGTAACTTTGCGTTCTCTATTGTTGTTCAGATCATGGAAGCACGAGTGAGGTTCACTGGCAGCACGGTTTCTGTCAGGACCGCTTTACTGTCTGCTCGATGCAATGGGCAAACTCGCCTTTGATCCTCCGGAGCACCTTTGATTTACTGGGCTTCTCCAGCCCTGCGTTGTGAAGGCAAACAAGGAGAGCAGGACAGAGGGAGAGGAGGGGGGTGGCTGACAGCAGTGTGTCACTGATGGCTTCTCAGGAGGCCTCAGCACACGTCCACTCACTGCCTTTGTTCTGTCAGGACCATTTCCAAGGAGTGGTCGGCAGAACCTCTGTGCTAATTGATTTCATTTCTTGATTCCAAGGGGCTCTGAGGCAATCAGCGTGTCATGTACAAGGTCAGGTAAAATGCATCAGCTCTGTTTGGGAAGCACTTGTCCGTCTTTCTATTAAGGAGCGTCTCGAGGTCCTATTAGAAATATGTAATACCAACTTAGAAAAAGCAGGTTTGCTTGTCTCATTTGTTACAAAAGAACTTGGGTCTTGGGTCGAGTCCTTGTCTGGTGTTCTTACCCGTGTGTGCGGATGTTTTCTCCGGAGTCTCCAATTTCCTCCCACACTCTAAAAACATGGAGGTCAGGTGACTTAAATTGTCCTGGTATGTGTCCAGTGATGGATACAGTTAAATTAGTGTAATGCCCTGCCCAGTGCCCAATGAAGTGCACCATGGCCTTGACCAAGAAGATGGATGGATGCTATATGACCTCTTTCCAATACATTTTACTGCAATGTGCCCGCAAATAGAAGTCTGTCTCAAGCAAAAAAAAGTTTCACCTCGCCCAGGGAAGAATTCTGCTTAATGCGTGAGAAATATGACCATGCTCTGAAATGGAGGAGAAGAGGAAGACTAGGCATGTGACAACAGATGTGTCTCTCAGCAAAATCTGTCATCTCATCACTTCAGGAGAGGATTTTGAGACAGATACCTGACAAAGCCCAACAGTGGCAGTGGTGGAGTTGGGTGGTTAGGCCAGTAATGGAATGGGGGGGGGATCCTGGGAAATGGGCGGCAGTGGAGTCTTGGGTTACCCGTGTTGCGAAGCTGTCCGCCCAGGGGGCCGCACTACGCTGCCACTGTCTACTGCCCCTGTGGGCGTTTTAGACACACTGATCCAGTGCCCACAATAGGCTCAAATTTCGTGCTCTCCTGCTGGCCGATACAGGCCACAGATAACTTTGTCTCTGGGCTTGTATCTTTTATCTCACATCTGGGAGTCCTGCCTGGGAGCTGGATGGTGACTACACTGCTTGCATTGTCCCAGGCTTGTCATTACAAGGCTCGGGTTGCGGGCGGTGGAGGCCATCCTCGAGGCATGGCCCTGTAGCTGAGACCATCCCACTTCTAGCAGGGACAGCCCTGTCAGCCTACCTTGAAACATGTTAACTAATGTTTGAATTGAAACTGGCCTTAGTCTTTGTGAGGACTCCTTTCTCAAATTTGCATCATTGGTTTCTTTTGCATCTTTCTTTCTCTGTGTCCTTCTCTTCTTGCTGGCTGTGCCCACATGCCCATGTGGAATGTGGGACCTCCATTAAAGTGCCTCGAACACTGATTCAGAGGGACGATATAAAAGATACAGTTACATAAGAGAAAAAAAGTTGCTGCATTCTATATCCACTGAGAATCACAATTACTTTCTAAAGACCAAACTCTGCAGACTACAGAATTATAAGACGACAGCTTAGTGAACCAGCCTCTATTATGGAGGGTGCCCCTGTAGATAAAGACAGCAATTTATCAGAACATGGTGATTTTAGTGGGAGGAATATGTCGTGTGGATATGACCGGCTTGGAAAATGATGACTAATGATGCAGAAGCTCCCCTACTTATGTGAAATATATATTTAATCAATACCTGCTGCGGGGGTGGAGGTGTACATATCACTGCATAAATCAGTGTAGAGCATACCGGCCACTTTAGGCTGCGCCTGTAAAACTGCAACCTAATCCAGACACATGAAAGTGAAAGTGCACAATCTGTTGCATTTAGCCCATTCATGCAGTGAAACACATTTACACACTAATGAACACTAGGGGGCAGTGAGCACACTTGACCAGAGTGGTGGGCAGCCCTTATACACAGTGCCCATGGAGCAGTTGGGGGTTAGGTGACGTGTTCAATGGCACTTCAGTAGTGTCCTCCCAGTGGATCAAGCTGGTGACATTGCAGTCACAAGACCAGGTCCCAAACCACCAGGCCATGGCTGCCCCCATGATTAAAGGTAACTTGTGATTGGCAAGGATACCGGATGAAAAAGGGAATGAATGAATGCTGAAGCCATTGCAGTTTTGCAATTTCCAAAGAAGACACTTTTTAAAAGCCCCAAAGTAAGAGTGATTTAACAGGAAGGACAATAACAAGGGTTAGGTTCATTCCTCAAGGGCTCTCCAGTCCTGTCCTGCCAGGAGATCAAACCGGCGATGCCAAGTCCCTAACCCCAGGCCCCCAGCGAGGAGTGGGTGGAGCAAGGCCCGTTCCCATCTCACTGTTCTAAAAATCAATTTAATATGTAGTCCTCATATAGAGGACCGATAAGAACAGTTACCTGCCAAAGGGCCCAAAGCGATAATGTGGCAAATCTCTTGCTTTGGTCTCTAATAGTTCCATCCGATTTTCTGTCGATACGTTTGCTGAGGGCTTTGATACAACATGCGTCAGAGAGCATCTCCATTCTAAATGGTCCCCAACGGCTTTTGAAATGAGACTTTTTGAAGACACTAGCGCCAGCCATCTGAGGCAGCTGGGTTTGTTGTGGGCTGTTTGACTGAGTGGCACAATGGCATCGAAATGGGCCTGGTGCTCAGAGAGGGAAATAAAAGAATACATCAAGGCCCTTTAAAAAGACCTTGCAGGGCAAGATGAGAGGAGTCGAGTAGATGGGCTCTTAGGCCGAACGCGTCACCCAATCCCTCTCCTGTGGACTGGGCCCAGGCTCTAACTCTATTAGCCTGCACTTTGCTAATGGTGTTAAAAAAGACAAAGAGGGCAGGCGGCAGAGAGTAGGCCTGGTGATACACTTAGCTCTAGAGTGCATGGCATCATTATCATTTTCGGTTTGGTGCCCATACCCCCCTTCATATATAAATGTACAGTCTTTGCAGAGAAGACCAGAAACCTGAGATGAGGTGAGGCAGGGTTTGCATGTAGTTTTGGGATGTGTATCGTGTGAGTGTGCCGTATATGAGCCTCCTCGTGCAGGAGCTTTCGTGACGCTGCTTGTTTGCTTTTGATCCTGTGTTTTCTGAGACAGGTGTTTACGCACCCCGTGATGACAGTGTCTAATCTCACCATCATAACGACCTCTTGGCACATTACAGACCTTAGAAGCCCCCTAGAGGACAACATATGCAAGCAGGTTTTTTTTTTTCGGGTCCCGATAATCAACTTAATCTGGTAACCTGCCATGAAATCCTCCACTTTGTACAACATGAAAGTAAGTGATTGCATATGGCAGACATAAAGAAGGTTAATGTCCTGTTAAACCTTTCAACGGCTTCCCTCCCTGTCGCTGAGTCATGTTTTCAGAGTGCTGAGTATGTTTCGGCAAATTAAACGGAAACAAACTGTTGGGAAAAAGCTGTGATTAATGGAAAGCACTCCTGTCACTCACAGCAAGGGGAAACCTCACCTAGCTGAAATGTACAGCTTTGTCTCAAGTCAAAACAAATATCGCTGATTACAGGGTGAGGGGCCGAGAAATATTTGAATTCTTCAAGTCTCCTGGGATGTTTTTTTTTTCTTACAGCTTATATTGATGGTGGAAAACGGTTAAACTGTTCTGACATGTTTTTGGTAAGTTTTTGATTGGATTATTCAGGTTGAGCCAGCAGAATTTGTACCGTATGTTCTATTGTTATGTAATGTTAGTACTTCTTTGCAGTACCAAAAAGCAGTACTAGTACAGGTGCTCCCAGCACTATTTAACTACATAATTTATAATTTATATTAAATATTCACGACTGGAATTTTATTTTCTAAAGGTGCCAAATCTAATTTTGACATATTATCACAATAGGATATAGTGTTCTGTGTATAGAAATTTTTCCCTATTTTACAAGCTGCATCAGACCTTAGGGCTGCATTATCACTTTACAGATTAGATATAAAAAAAATTTGTATCTTGTTATTTGCAAGTGCCTTTGACTGCTAATTTAAAAAGATATTTTCTTGAAATGTTTATATAACAAATAATTTGTCAGATTTGTGACTAAACACTGACAAAAACTGAAATCATTATATATATATATATATATATATATATATATATATATATATATATATATATATAATCTAGTATAAGTGGATATTTCTAATTATGAAAAGGTAAACATCGTGATTTAAATTCAAATCTGTCATATTCAACTTGTTTTAAGTCACTTTATTAAGTAAAATTATATTAAATTGGCTGATGACTGCTTGTTTTAAGACAAATGCTTTGTCAGTATTGTGAGAATTTTACTTAGAAAAGTAAGATGAGTTATATGGTGAATAATCTTATAAGTTTATAACATTCTCACAATTATAAATGTTAGAAAAGTGAAATCTTCTTAAATGTAGTGTAAATGTCTAAGATGACATTTTTCACACTGTACAGCTACAGTATTAGTTAATCAGGTGAGCACATGGACCGGTTTACAGTCGTACACTCACACCTGTTAAACACTTTGATAGTTGCTGGTGGTGTTAATAAGCATCTACTCATTAAGGTTCACAGGAGGCCAGAGGAAGTGGGCCAGCAGCGGCTTAGTGCCGCAGGAACAGGACCATCATTTATCACAGCTCAACCAATAGCTATCAGCTTTGATCAGCGGGCCGACAGGCAGTGGAACAGCACCGGGTTTGACCCACCTCTTCCTTGCTCTCTTGGTTAGTTTCAGATATAAAAGCTGTAAAATTGTAAAAACAAATTCAGTGTCGTGAAGAAGCCTGAATGGAAATGCACCGATATAACAGACCTTATCCTTCATAATACAAGACTAATCACTGTTCAGAAGTTTAGATTGAGCCTGTTGAGGAGAAGTTCATTTGTGTTCAAAGTTTAATTAGAAAGTTAAAGTGTCTTATATTTTATATTACTTACACATAAAGTGGCATGAGAAGCTTTTTTATTTGTATGTTGATACTGTACGAGTTATTTACTCAAATTCCAAAAAAAAAAAAAGTCTGATTGATCAACATAAAAAAGACTTGAAATGTAATTTATATAACATATAATGTATAGAAATTGTAATTAAATAAATATAAAATCGATATATTTTTATTAAATTATGAAAAACGTTTTTGGCACTATTTTTAATAATCTAGTTTATTTGTATAAAAATAATTTAAATTACTTTTCTAATGAATTTATAAATGAATACATTCTAAGGAGGCATGATAAGTCAGCTGATATTTGCTGATAAATGGAAAAAAAGGAATATGGCTGATAATTCCAACTAATGGTTGTGTGTCCTATTTATAGCTTGAATTTTGAATACTGAACAGAGCTGCATATGATTTAGAAAATAACTCATAATTTACAAAATGCCTTATGAAGTCACATCACATCTCGAGCTAGATAACTTTTTAATTTGTATTTACTCTAATCTGAGCTTGTGGCTTTTCACAGGTGAAACACACATGTTGCCTAAACATATGGTTTTTTCATGTGCAAATGTTTGGGGACCCAAGTTGTATTGTTATTATTCTGACTTATTGTCTTCTCATCAGTAAACCTGCATATTTTAACATTTATTTACTGGATTTACATTTTTGGGAAAATACTGTAAAATGGCTGGCACAGTGGTTTGGTTCGCTCAGCGCTGAGGTCTTGGGATTGCGTCTGGTTGGAGTTTCCATGTTCTCCTCCTTTCTGCAGGGGTTTCCGTTGGAGTGTCTGATCTTGTTCCACAGTCCTAAAACATGGAGGTCAGGTGAATTGGGCACTGTAAATTGTCCTGGTGTGTGCCCGTGCCCAGCGGTGGACTGGTGCCCTGCCTTGGGTTTAGCTAGGATAGTGTAATGCATTAATGCATTAAAAAGTGCAGAAAATATTTTCATCCCTTACCTGTAGAGAACTTGCATCTGACTTATTTTCACGTAGAATGTCTTATTTGGCCCACTGTGTGTCATATAGTCATATATCAGATATCTGTACTGTAAAACTTCACACAAACACCTCTGTGCACCTCTGTCAGCCTGAAATGAGGATTACTGTTCAAACGACTCACCAAGAGGACGACAAACAGAAGCAACATGTTTCTCAGTTCATTCATATAGATGGAGAATGGACAATGTCTAAGAAAGTCAGGTTAGGGTACCAGTAGTTGGATCTCTCTCATACACACACACACACACACAGTAATATCAGAGCATTACGACCACTCCTGGTTTTGCCTGGAATGTCACCATTGAGCAAACACTCTGATCAGGTGGTTGTTCCCACTATTACAGAGGTGCTCATAATATTCTGATATGACTGCATTATTTGATGGCCTGTTAATTTTTCCACATGTAATATTATACTGGTAAAAAACAGGTCATCAATCTGCTGGACAGGAGCTTTGTGTGAAGAAATTAAAGCCCTGTCCTAAACATAGACCAGATGAGTTCAGCAAATAAAAGCCCAGGCTATGACTTGACATTTCATACAGGAGCACATCAAAAGTTTGGGGTTGAACAAACTTGAAAATTTGGATTTTTCCATCACAACATGTACAGCGGGGGGAGAAAACGTATTTGGTCAGCCACTGATTGTGCAAGTTCTCCTACTTAGAAAGATTAGAGAGGTCTGTAATCCTCATCATAGGTACATTTCAACTATGAGAGACAAATGAGGGGAAAAAATCCAGGAAATCACATTGTAGGATTTTTAAAGAATTTATTTGTAAATTACGGTGGAAAATAAGTATTTGCTCAATAACAAAAGTTCAACTCAATACTTTGTAACATGGCACAATCAGTGGCTGACCAAATAGTTTTTTCCACACTGTACTTTTATTTCAGAAGAAAACTTTTTGTAGATGTGTAGAGACGATGATAAACACTGAGGTAGGACACATGTTTATAGACTGTCATTCTAATGATTAATAGTGTTTATTGAGGATGTTTACAGACTAATATCTCCTATTCTAGTGATTGATAGTGTTAGTGTTAGTAATAGTAATAATAGACTAATATTTTCTGCTCTTGTTTACCTTTGATATTCCTACATCTTGCATATGTAATGTACTAAACCTCTGATGGAGTATAGCTATAGTAAATATATAAGATTAGTAAAACAGAAGATTGTGCAGCAGCATTTGTGGAGTCCCCAAACACACAGAAATTAGAATTTGAATGTATAGTAAAAGTATAGTGGTAAACCTACTTACGAGCATCCCAGAGTCGAGATCTCTGAAAATTTTTGTTCCAGGTAACGAGTAAAATTCCAAGTAACGAGTAGCGTAAATTAGTTCAAGTATGCCAACAGCTAGGGGCGCGGCGGTCGTAGCATCCCCTAGATGCTAGTGTAGAAGAAGAGGTCAGTCATTACCTTTGACCGCTGTCGAGTGAAAGTGAAAGCAACGCCAAGGTAGCAAAAGGTAGTGAACAAGAAAGTTAGATACATTTTACTTTTACTTTTCATATGATAAGTGTAACCATGCCATACACGAGCACCATCGTCGTCTCCACAAACGTAAAGGGCTAATTAATTTTTATATTATCATTCTATTTAATATTATTTGTTACTTTTTAACTACAAAATTCCTTTTCATGTGTTTTATTAAAAACCCATATAAACACATTATTTAGCATATTAAAGTATACTGTATATTGGCCGGCTGACACGGATTAATCAGTTTTACATGTATTCTTATGAGGAAAATACATCTAGCTAACGAGCAAACCAGCTAACGAGCTCGGCTCCTGCACGGAGTAAACTCATAAGTAGGGTTACCACTGTATGTGTTTGAATAAGCCCAGACTTGTCAGTGATGGTGTAAATGTGAGTTTTTGTGTCTACATAGCTCTGAGTGTCAATTTATGGCCAGCAGATGATTCTACAGTTTGACACTTATAATGTGAACATGGCCTAAATAATGCTTTAGTCCCAGAGCACCTGCCTTTCCCCCGAGGCCTCCTAAGTTGGACTGGAATAATTTGTATGTGTATCAGTATGTATAGGAGACTTCTGAAAGAAGAACTGTGTATTTGTGTGTTTGAACATTCCCAATTAGCCCCCCTCACCAGCCACCCGCAGACCACTCGTGTGGTTTTTTCAGACATGCAGACGGTCGCAGATGTGCTGTGTGTTTTTTCCCTGCCCGCCTGCTGCTGTGGCTGTTGTGTGGGATTTAGGCGAGGATAAATAGTTTCCCCAGTCAGAGGGAGCGTAATTATTCCTCCCTTGTTCACGGGGCCGAGGGAAACGAGATGAAAATGCAGCCTGCCTTCTCGCCAGGAGACTGCAGGTATGTGCAGAAGTGCGTCTCAACAGTCGTTTAGCACCAAAATCTCGATTCCTCGTACATTTGGCACAGCTATTGAGCCGGGCACCACCATACGCGTGCGTATAATTGCACATCTGAAGGAGATGCTAATGTGCAAGATACGAGGGGGGTCATTCTCACCACTTTAATTACACCTTACGTTTATCTTCAGCTAAGACTTACTTCTGCTAGCAGTTTTCAACTTTTCTTTGTCCAGGTTTGCAGATTGACAAGCAAGAAGTCAGAAATGAAACATACTGTCACCACTTTTACTGTGGACAAATGAGGGACACTTACCCACTAGAAGTTGTAGTTTGACTTGTGTTCAATACACTGCAAAAAAAAATAAAAAATTTAACTTTAAAAAAATAATATCTGTACTTCCTTAAAATGTTAAGTTAAATAAATTAGTAATAAGTTAACAAACGTCTGTGTTTACGTTTCTGGGTTTTTTTATTGCAGTGTACAAAGGACAAGTCCAACTACTGCTGGCCAGGGGTTGCCAGGCAGGGCCGCAAAAAAACGTTGGTTGGTGTAATGCGAATGTCAGTCCTGCGTTCAGTCCAGTTGGTTTAAACTGTACATCAGTCTAGGGGTGGTGCATTCATTCAGAATGTCAGTCTGGAGGGGGTGGGGGGCCTGCAGTACAAGCCAACCATCAGTTCCACCAATGGCACGCCGGCCCAACACCCACCTTACTGTGAGGTGGAAGCCAGTGACGTGGAAGACATTTTGGAGTGGATTTCAGGGGTGGCACCGGACACCCCTTTAGAACTAGATATATTGCTCTCCTGTCGAGTCAGAACTGAACCTCCACATCCCTGCCGCAGTGAACTGACATCAGATACGAGACTGATAGATTTAGTATTTTAAGGGACAGTTGACAACCCTGCTGCAGTATGAAATCAGCTGTATAATGTACACATAATGTGTAAGCCAGGTTTCAGTGCTCTTGGTCATTCTGAGCTATAATGATGGAAAACAGCCTGAGTTTGTGTCGTTGTCCTGCAGTTTACATGAGCTCAGCTGGCTGATTTTTTCCCCTTTTTTGTGCTTTTATTTTGTTCTTTTCACCGCTGAGACTGGAAGGTCTGCGCAAAAAGGCCGAAACACGACAACATAATTAAACGAAGAAGCACAGCTGCCCGGTGAGGATGCCGTTCTTTTATCCCACCGCTGCCACCGCGCTGTGACTGCGGGCAAACGAGGACACCCTGTTGGTTTCAATGCACACTTCTGCTTAATACATGATTGCGTAAGCCACCGTGCTAATTATCACAGACCTCCCAAAATCTAGGTGTCTGGTTAGAACCAAACAAGGGACAGGAACTGGGATGGTACAGGGTGGGGGGGGAACGAGATCCAGCTCTTTCATCTTCGCCAAGCAGAGGCAGTTTTTCCCTCGAGGTGCTCTCCATTTTTTTCCTTTGTTTGTTTTGTTTCTCAGAGTGTTTTTTTTTTTCTCTGCTCGCTAGCACTGACTGAGCGTTAGCTGGGGGTTAAGTTTGCGTAAACTCAGTGATAGGAAAATTACTCAAACCGAGTTGGAATAACAGGCAAAGATTGTGAGGAGATGCTGGGGGAGGTGGTTGGAGCCGTAGCTGGGGTGGGGGGGGGCTCAGCGTCTGCCTGACACGAAGAACAATAAACATGTTCCACATGGGGAGAGGTGGGCTGCAGTTGAAGTCCAAGCCGTTGCACGTGGAAATGGCTTCCAGACCTGGGTCCGAAAGCACAAAGAGCCTTTCTGAAACACGTGCACACATACACACAGCGTGGTCTCCAGAACTGCTCCATCTCCTCCAGTCAGTTCATTATAAACACTGGCACAGTTCTGTCACATGTGTTGCCAGACCTCTGCCACTAAACTGACCTGCACACAAACCTGTCTCTCCATCAAACACTGTCAAAAAAGGAGTCTAAACACTATCACACCAATGGAAGTGCTGGTGGATTCCCAAACATGTGCTGTTTGTCTTAGATGAGACTTGAAAATAATGGCACGAGGCTTGAAGCCAAATGAGTTCTGACATGTGTGAAAAGGTTGTGTCAAGTTATTAGTTGGCTGTGTTTGTGTTAAACAAACTCAACTAGGTCATTGGTTAATTGCAGAATAAATTCATCCATTTGCCTTGGCTGGAAGTCAACAAAAGGTGAACGACAAAGCCAACAGCACACTCTTGCCTACCTTAATGTAACGACAGAATGTTTGAACTGGCAGTGCTTTCTCTTTTTAATATTGGGTATGTGTTGGGTCAAGATTCAGGCCGCAAGGAATGAAAGAACTTGAACTTTGTTGCTTTGTTACACCACAATCGGCACCACATGTTAAACAAGCTCCCTGGACAAAAAGTAGTCACGCTGCATGTAGAAAGTGGTAGTAGTTTCGGACTCAGAAGTAGATCCTAATGGTCTTTATCTTCAGTCCTGGATAACTGGTGTCCAACGTGGTTTGGTGATTTCTCTGATCATAGTTTATTACCAGGTTTATAAGATGTGTTTGGACTCTGCAGGACTGGATGTTGAGACCTTTAAGGTGGGCAGCAGCATGACAATACTCCCATTCTCAGAAACTCTCAAGGTCGTCTTCTTGTGACTAATGGATGTAACGACTCTTTGGCTCCTTGACTTGAAAACGTAAGAAATGACGAGATCTCTCTTATCAGATCCACTTGTTTGGTTTTGACCTCTTGCAGTGCAGATGCTTCCTGCTTGGGCCTTTTAAAGCAGACCCAGTTACAGACAAACATTTACCAAAGGAAGTCATAAAGACCAGAGCTGGAGCTCACTGCAGGCTCCAGTGCGCCTGATGCAACAGTAAATCAGGGCGCTTCAAACCCCTGGGAGAGCGGCACCAGTTGAAAAGTTCACGCTGAGAATCTCCTTCTTCTAAACACCATGAATGCAAACAGTTTCATCTGATTAATTGAAGTCCCTTGGGGATTTTGGTGGCCATGCAGCGCAGCAACCTCTTGAAGAGCTTCAAAGTCTGTGCACGACTTTTAGTTTGGAAATCTAATTGATCAATCACCGCCATGTGTTCCTAGTTGTCTGGAGAGCAAACAGTTGATAGACTGCAGGGCCAGGACTGCGTGGGATACAGGACCAAAGGAGCATTGCAACAACACACGTCTGGGGCACTGATTTTATGTGGCAGCTGGGTTTTGCCTTAAGAGTTGCTACTTTTCTCAACCACCATTGTTGAAGCAGTCGACCTTCGATCAGCACACGGCGAGGCAGATTTTATCTCCCGTTTTGCTGGCGGTCTGACATCGATCAGCGTTTGAGAAAGTTGATACCCTGAAGATCAGATGGGAAGTAAACATCATATTAGTGGATGTTGGTCTCCTAATGGCTCTGAATTGGGGAAATTGTTTTGGGGAGGCTGGTCCTAAATCAGGAGGAGCTTCAAGAAAGCAGAGCAATAAGAGGACCGAGGAGTGATTGATGAGCGCAGCTCTCTTAGCCGCATGCATTAGCTCCCTCTAAACGCATCGGGCACTTTTATTGATATTTTCATCAGTCATCTTCCACCCTTTCCTCTCAGCTCCTCCTGTATCAACCAGCCATCGTCCGTGAATTCTCCTTTTTTTGGCCACATGTCTCATTCAAGAGGAATCGCTCGAATGTCGGAGAGTTTGGCAGCCTCAGTTTTCTTTAATACCAGCTGAGAGCGAGGTGGGAGGAGGCGGTGCTATTGATTTATTGAGACATAATGCACATTAGGAATCCAAAAGAGAGACGTTACCGGGCCGTAATGATATGTGTTCACCATTAAAGAGCTCCTAACACGTGTTTTTTATGGTCAGATGATTGAATTTAGACCGCAGAGTTGCATCAGAAAAGGTCTTGCAGCACGGCCCAAGTTTTTCATTCGCATTTCTCTCTAAAGCTTCCCACCACGTATTGGCACGGGAGTAAATCACACTGCAAGCCAAGCACTTTTCCATACGAAAGAAAGGCCTGAGCAGAGAGAAGAAGAGTAGCACCCCGCTACTAACAGAAGTACTCTTTTGTAGACTGAAGCCAAAGTAATAGAGAGAGCTCTCTGCTGAAATGGGATGAAGTGTTCTTTTCTAAAAGTGGATAATCCTGGACACTACAGCCAGGTTCTCCTTATATTTTATTTAGGCTTTCTCGGTGCACTGGGTGCTTGGCGAGCTAGAGTCGAACAGGCTGTCAGTGTTCGCGCAGTGTGTGGGTTTCAAGAGTGCCAGCGATGGAAGGAGAAGAAAGTGACATGTTGGAGGGAACAGGAGGGAAAAGAAATTAAAAAAATACAGGGACTGAAAAGAGGGATTGATCTCTGGGCAGCAGTGATAAGGGAGGGAGGCATTTGGAGAAAGCTTGCGTGCCGGCAGCTGGAGTTTGGCCCCTCCGCAGCCTTCTGACAGTAATTCCACACCCAGATTAGCTGTCATCTGATGCCAAGCCTTACTCCGAACCCCTCCCTCTTTCTCCCCTGTTTGCCCCTTACCCCCTCCGTCCCTGCCCCCTGTCTCTTTCAAAGACCCCAGACTGAAGAGCTGTGTGCTGTTGTTATAAACATAGACTTAAGCCTATACTCTAAAGAGGGCCATGCTGACGGCCTGTTGTGTTTTGGCACCCTTGCTTTTATAAGATCATGGGGTATGATTTTGTAGGACAAAGGACCAGTTCAGAGTGGAGGTGCTTTGTGTCTGGGTATCCATAATAAGCCATGGATTATATTTCCACCCCTTTCTTTTGCATATGAAGTCTGCAGATTGCTTGGAGAATACTGGACAATCATTAGCACTGAAAGCACAAGAAATAAATGCAAAATGCCGATAACTTTGGAAAAAGAACCCTTGAAATGAGACTTTTTAATGAATTGTCATATAAAAACACATTCTTACCATCTGCACAATTTTCTAATTCTAAAAATGTAGAACGTTTTGTCCCAGAAATCCTTTACTTCAGGCTGCACAGCACTGAGGGGACATTATCTAGGTTTATTTTACAACTCAGATTTGTGCTACAAGAAGGCGCCATTCAGCAGGACAGCAAGTGAGGGCTCAGTTCTATTTGTCTGGGTCAGTAAAGGATCCCACCAACGTTGTTTTTTGGGCTAAATCTGGTCAGTCAGTCAGTCGTGGTCTTTTTGTAGTTGAAAAATACACGTTGAAAATTGGGCTGTTTTCAGTCTGTCAGATTTGGACCAAATTTAGCCCAAAAATAGACATTTAATATTTTGCTGTTTTCAGTCCATCGGATTTGGACCAAATTTTGCCCAACATGGTATCTTTCTGACCACATTTAGCGCAAATGCAGACATGAAAATAATGATTGATGCAATAAGATTAATGCAAAAAGTTGTGGCAGTCCCAAATGAGGCTTTCTGAGCACAATTACAGCTGTTTAAAACCTTATGTATATATAGACAACTATAGAAAGTCTGACACCAGCGCCAGTATCAGCAACACAGGCCGGTGAGGGATGATATACATCGGGTGTGAACTCACACACACCGCCTATCCATCCGAACCGTATTTACAGTGAAAGTCTTTATTACAGAGAGCGCCGCCTTCCATGAGTCCACAGCCCAGCGAGCCAGTAGCGCTGCAATATGTTTAAATACTATACAAATAACTTGTGATGTCACGGCTTTTTCACATTTATCTGTATTTTCCTCCTGTTTTATGACACACACACACACACAATACGAATTTGGGGTGATAGCAGTGTAACACTGCCAGAGTGACTTGTGAATGATGGGTCACTAAAAATTCAGAAGTCAAAGCTTGCAGGTGATTCAGCGAGGAGGAGGAGGGCGGGGCAAGTAGGAGGATGGCGGGCGCTTGTTTTGAAAAACTGACTAAACTAACATACGAGACTATCGGACAACACTAACATACATTAGATAGAAACAACCAACACACTTGAACTGGTAAGTGAATAATAATTTATTTGAAAAAAGAAAAACAAAAACAGAAATGTGTGTTTGACTGAAGTTTAGTCAGGCTAATCATTTACAAGGTGAAGTTTCCAGCAGCTAATGTAAAGGCCAAATTAGCTTGTCAGTAGTCGCGTTTCCATTGCAGTTATGCACAAAACTTTATCGATATTCTGTTTTGTCGAAAAAACAATTCGACAAAACAAGTTTCGCAATTGTAGTCTTTCCATTAAATGTGAAATACTTTTAGAAAATCACGTGAATATGTTTGTTCTCGTGATAAGTCATTACAAACATTACGCTCATCTTAGCGCAAAAGAAATTGTCATGTTTCCATTAAGCAAATATTTATGAGCAATTCTAATTTGTGATATTTCATGGTCAATGGAAATGGGACTAGTGTTAGCCTAGCTATCATGTTGTAGTTGTGCAGCTGAGTTAAACAGGATTTCTGAGGCTCAAGCTGGGTTTGTAATGTGAATTGGTCTGTTAGCTGGGTTTGTAATGTGAATTGGTCCGTTTGAATGGGGCACAGACAGGTGGTGTGTTGTTTTTTTTGTATGGTAACATTAAGCTGAAGCAAGGTTTCCCTTAGCAATTCTAAATAAAAAAATTTACTTGTCAGTGTTAGCCTAGCTAGCATGTTGTAAGCTACTGATAAGCAGGTGCTTTTTTGTGGTCCTTTTGAGGGCTTTTTTTTTTTTTTTTTCTTGGTTTTACTTAAGTATTTTAAGATCATGTTTGGAGTGCACCTCGATTTTCATTCCAAAGTGCCCAAAATAAACCATAACTGAAGCTTGAGTCGACGTGTTGATGTTGTACTATCGATCCGATTGTGATCAGGGTAAAGGTAAC
>BRDA01011411.1:25465-42317 GCA_036984385.1 Crenuchus spilurus | reverse complement strand
CTCATTTCAACTGACTGAAAACTGCTTTTTCAAAAAAATCCTTATTCTTTGACATATAACTTTTTTTAACTGTAATGCAAATAGTTACTTTCCCTAATAATGAGTTACTTTTATTATAGAGTAATTCAGTTACTAACTAAGTTACTTTTTTTAACAAGTAGTGAGTAACTATAACTAATTACTTTTTTAAAGTAACGTTCCCAGCACTGCTATTAAACAGTATAAACACTGAGTATCTCTCAGAGCTACAGCTGTCTCATTCCTAATATCAACAGTCCTGAACCAGAGACAACATCAGAAGTGTCTGACCTGGACTGAGCAGAACCAGAACTGGACTGTTAGTCAGTACAAAGTCCTCTTTTCAGATGAAAGTCACTTTAGTGTTTCATTAGTAAATCAGCTGCTAGAGTCTGGAGGAAGAGTGGAGAGACGCACAATCCAAGTGTCTGAAGTCCAGTGTGCAGTTTCTGCAGTCTGTGATGCTTTGAGGTGTCATGTCATCTGCTGCTGTTGCTCCACTGTGTTTAGCCCAAAGTCAACATCTACCAGAGACTTTAGAGCACTTCATGCTTCCATCTGCTGACCAGCTTTATGGAGATGCCCATTTACTTTTCCAGTAGAACTTAACACCTGCCCACAGTGCCTGAACTCCTACCAAATGACCATGATATTACTGCGCTTGACTGGCCAGCTGACTCATGAGCTTTAAGCCAAACTGATCATCATTAAAACACAAAAAGCTTTAAATATGTCGCTTTACATATAATGAATATAAAATGTATGATAGTTTACCATTCAGAATTTAATTATGAACAAAAAGATGAAGAATCTTTCTATGATATTATGTACTATGTTCATATCCTACATGTGGGCTCATGCAGTTAGATTAGTCACTTAACTGAATAAGAGTTTAGAAGTTCAGTAATTATGTATACAGTCATTATTTACAGAGCTATTTAAAAGAACATCTGTAGTGTCTGTTATAAGAACTGAACTTACCAACACCACCATTAATATAGCATCCACGAGGGGGAGGTGTCTTTGCAGGCCCCTATGAGAAAGTAGACACATTTCAGCACAATTCTTAAAAAGTCAACTGAATATAACACAAAATCATACCTTACTAATGTAAATGCAAATAGGGAACACTTTCTGTTTCCAGAGTGATTTCTAGTTATGAATAAATTAAGTCATTAATAACCTTTCATTCATTAAATGCAGCTCACAGTGCTTTACATTAAAACTTCTGCTCAGAAGGCCAGCAGGTTTGGCAATGACACACTAAAATAAGGAGCCCACAGCACTATCCCTCTTTACTTCCATCTTTCTTTTCCTCCGCCAGTCTGAGCAGTGAAGTGAGCCATGTGTGGATAACAGCGCTGTGACTTCTCGCTGACTTCCAGAACTCTCAGTGGCCTAGTCACGCTAGAGTGGCCAAACACAGCGCCCTTACTGACAGAGGACCGGCCCACAAGGTGGAGTCACCCCTCAGCTATTCACTGAGCACTGTCAGACCAGGGGACAACACACCACATGCCAGCACTGTTATGTGGAGGAGTTCTGTTTTCCACTTACTCCACACAGCACAGGAATTGTTCTTAGTTTGGCTCAGTTGTTGAACTGAGGCTTATAGCCACCTCAGAGCATTATTAATAAGCCCTTTCCCAAGTGAAGACACAATGGACAAGCCAAAACGCTTGCCATCTTTCATCAGTGCAGAGTGCTTCTGTGGTTTCTGATACTGGCATGCTGTTTACAAAACGAGATAACAGATTTATAGATAACCACAAAAGTGTTTTTGAGGAAAGTGATGATTTAGGACATTATATCATGGCTACATACAAGGTACATGGGGGTTCTTGCGTAAGGTCCTCGGATTTTATGGTGTCCAATTGCATTATATCTGTTTTTCTCCCTCCTGTGAGAAAATACAGACTAGATTATCTACTGTTTAGCCAACTCTGAGCTTTTCTGATCATTTTGTCTGATACAAATCTGTCATTTTCCAGAGATTTTTGGATGCTGCCAATAGCTGTATTTAGTCTCCTAGTGCACAGATTCACCAAAAACCTTCACCACTCATACTCATAAACCAAACAATATGAATGCTTCTGAAGACTCAGTAATATATTTGGTCTAGATGGACTTGGTCTACTTGGTGTCCAAACACAACCTGGGTGAACATTATGTGGAGTTTCCATGTTCTCCCCATGTCTGCGTGGGTTTCCTCTGGGTACTTTGGTTTCCTCCCACAGTCCAAAAACATGGAGATCAGGTGGATTGGATACTCTAAAATTACCCTGGTGTGTGTATGAATGTATGTATGTCTGTGTATGTATGTATGTATGTGTGTATGCCCAGATATGGTTGGCACTCTGTCCTGGGTGATCCCCCTAGTGCTGGATGCAGTCCTCCAGGTGGACGGTCACTTCCGGTTGAGAGTACACTGTGCACGACTGGCTGCCGCTTCTTACCGGAGTGTGTGTATATGAGTGTGTTGATTGTAAAGCGTCATTGGGTGTCTAGAAAGGCGCTATATAAGTGTAATGTATGTATGTATGTGGAAGAAAAAGAAACTTAATTGGATGAGAAGAGTCTTATTAAAGAGGTGATTATGATCACAGCTACAAGTACAAGTCACTGTATCACTGAGAATTCATTAAAGATCATTAAAGTTAAATACTGTTTACCTAACTTAATTGTGAATAACTGTTATTCACATGTCTGTGTCACATGACACAGGCAGCTGGGTTTGTAAAAATACAACCTCGTCAGAAAGGACTAGTCAGTTTAATACACGTGTTACATCACTGAGGAGATGTGCAAGATGTTTCATTACAGAAACAGTCCCTCTAAAACATTGTCCAATCCCAATAGGGCTGTAGTTCAAAATTACATAAACATACTCTGGACACCAATCAGGCCTTAGTCAACTTCTGAAAACTAAAGTTTGTCAAGTTGTGTTAGATTTGTGTAGATTATATCACTTAACAACAAAATACTAGTGACCCCATTTTGCACCTTAAACAGTACATATTCAATTGGTATACATCTGCTACACCCACACAGGGCAAAAAGAAGACTGAGGCAGACTGTACGTTCTGTGTTACTGCGTGTGTACATGTGTTTATGTTCTAATTGTAAAAGATAGACAGAAAAACTTTCTCACAGACAATGGGGACCCCTCATTATAGCAGAAACAAACTTGAGGAGGGGGGAGACACCCCTCGGTCTCAGTGGGGACTCTTCTGTGATCCACAGAGCCCTGTGTCTGAACTTGCCCCCCTCTATATACCCACACCCACAAACTACAAAACAACTCCTTTGACCTAGAAAAAAAACAACAAACAATCCACCCCCCAATGAGCAGCACACAGGCACATTGAAAGTGGTGGAGTCTGGGTTGAAGTTGGGTCATCAAAGCTTTGCAGCAAATAGTCACATGTTCCATGGCTTGGTCTAAAATCCCAAAACAAGCTGACAATACCTTTTCCAGACCATATTGCTCCTTCTCCTCCTCTTCACCATATTGGTGTGTCACTCGTCCATCCTTTAGCCTTTTCTCTGTCCTAAGTGTACCCTTTGTTTCTGAAACTTCTGTCCGTTCAACAGTAAAAGTAGCATCTCTAGTCTTTCCCTTTGGCTGTGGGAGAGAGAATGGCACGTTGGTGTGTCCAGATATCACCCTATGCAATAGCTCTAGCTGCCAAAGTGCTTCTTTCTGCTGAACATCCTCACACAGAAGTCCAGAGTGCACCAGTTTGTTGTATTCAGTCAAAGGTCCACTGTGAATGGAGCCATTTGTGATTGTTGATAGAGAAACATGTCCTGCAGATAAGGTTGAACAGCCTGTAAGACAGTATAACCATCATTTTATTAAATTACCGCATAATACAAATGCATTTCCCACTTTTCAACTGGCTGCCAGTAGATTATATCACAGAATAATAGTTTCCTTTAGCAGTGGTGGAAAGAAAATGAAAAGTCAG
Organism: Crenuchus spilurus; assembly: GCA_036984385.1. Lineage (NCBI taxonomy): Eukaryota > Metazoa > Chordata > Actinopteri > Characiformes > Crenuchidae > Crenuchus > Crenuchus spilurus. The sequence goes on along the minus strand of BRDA01011411.1, from coordinate 38,328 downwards.
CCCAACCTAAAATTTTAGGCAACATCTAAATTTAGTCAAAAAATCTGCTAACTCTAAGGCAAATATAATACAACATATTTTATCCCATTTCTACAGCAGATAGGACTTCACATCACACAATGACATCATTTCCTCCTCTTGGGCTCCCAGTTTTGGGTTTCTGACCTCAGTGTTTGGATCACAGGGTGAACAAGCAGAGAGCTGCTCCACTTGTAGACTACTGAACAAAACTACATTTCTTTTAATATTATAAAAGCATGTTTTATGTGCTTTAATACTGCATTTCTCTCAAGATGCAGTTGTCTAAGTGTATCAAAATGTACGTTTTTTTTATCCTATACAGTAGAACCTCTGTTATCATTTGCCCTGGTTATTGTACAATTTGGTTATCGTTTATTTTTGTCCCAGTTATCGTTCGTCTGCTCAGTTTTCAGTGGGATGCCCAAGTCAATCGCCACACACAGTATTATACATGCCATTTTCTACAAAGTTAGTGCAGAATTCACATTTATTTCTATTTTAACAAACGCAAAAATATTTAACATTCTATAACTGATGCTGCAGTGTATGCTTCATTTTTTTCTAATGTGTTACAACTAACCAGTAATTGTGCATTAAAAATGTGCATAAGTGTGGTTCCTATAAAGGACAGCTTACAGTGTCAACATCATAGTCATCCAAAAATGTGTTTACACTGAACCAAACTGCAGATCTCTTATTCTGGAAACATTATGAGAAAAAGTTCATGAGAGTTATGCTGGTAGAAGGTAGAGAGTTAGGCTGGTTAGCAGTTGATGGTAAAACAGGAAGAGGACCACCAACAAGATGGATGAATGCAATCACAGGAATCATGAATGAGCAATTAATCCTTATGTAGTCTTAACATCCCTTAAGTGCATGTGCAGTGTGTGATCAGCGTGGGCAGATGCTGGCCCTGCTTGTCAAGACTTAATTACTTACATTTATTGCCTCTTAATGTGTTTGAGACATCAGTTGTGTGTCTACTTTGAAGAATCTAAAATCTAAAACATGTTTTGGTTTGTTTTACACTTTTAAGTTTACTACATGATTGTTTATGTGTTCCTTCATAAGGAAAAAAGATAAAACGTTTTTGAAAAAAATTGAACGAGAATCCAAAACTTTGACTGGTACTGTATGGCCTAAGAAAGTAGCAGAAATGTGTAGAAAAATGATAGCAAGCTTCAAGTTGAAAAATATAATTTAGTGGGTTTTCTCTACTGCCAAACATGGGTGTGGATCATTTTTTGGGGGTGGATCAAGCCTGAACATCTAAAGGCAAGACAGGATGTTCGGAGAAACATTATCCATGTGGTTACCAGTGGTCGGAATGGACTTGTATAATATTTATATAGTGCTATCAAATACCATGTCATACTGGAATGTACCATATTAATACCATCACTCAGCCATAGTAGCAGCATGTTCAAGCAGAAACGACAAACTCTCTCAGTAATGTGTATTATTTATGTCACGTACTCTGAGGATATAAACACTTACCTCTTGCTACAGTAATTATGGTAAAGCATGTCCTTCTGGAGGGACGAATGTCATTTAAACTCACAAAACCTCTTCTTACAAGAAACGTCCAGAGCGCTGCCATCTTTCTTCGAAATTGAAAGAGGTTGCCAGGTCATGAAAAATCCCTATCGTACTGAAAGTAGCGCAAAATCTAAAGTGCTCAAGAAGAAAGAAGAAACTTAGGGATTCATTTTATTGACCTTATTTTTTATTTTAAAAATATCGTGTACACTGTTATAATAATAATAATAATAATAATAATAATAATAATAATAATAATAATAATAATAACTATTATTATTATTATTATTATTATTACATTGATGTTGTTATACATTTTTAAAAGGATAAAAGTTCTAAGCAATCATCATCATCATCATCATCATCATCATAATAATAATAATAATAATAATAATAATAATAATAACTATTTGTATTATTGTTGTTGCTGCTGCTGCTGTTATTATTTTGTTTTATAAGTATTGTGTATATAATAATAATAATAATAATAATTATTATTATTATTATTATTATTATTATTATTACTATTATTGATATTACATTAATGTTGTTATACATTTTTAAAAGGATAAAAGTTCTAAGCAATCATCAATTCTAAAGTGTATAAGCAGTTGCTGCAGAATTTTACAGTTGCGCAAAAAACCTGGGACCACTGAATTTTTACACAGTATTCCATTACTGCAGTTTCAAACCTACCCAATAAGGCATGAAATCCATGAACTTGGTCAATCTGATTTCAAGTGATGCGAAGACGAAGTCCTATTTTGCCTAAATGGCGCATCAGTCATAATCAGACGTCTCATGTCCAAAGGGGACCTTTAGTTAACATTTTGCCTGAGGGTCTACATTAAATTTGTCAAAATACCTCAAAAGTTAGTAGTCAAATAAGCCTGTTTGATACATTTTTAGACTTGTCTGATGAATGACAGGATTTATGGAGAGATACATATACACACACAGGAGAGCTCAACAAATAATCACAATATTTAACTCATAGTTTTATTTCTCTCATTTACTGCCTTGTTTTCACTAATGTTACCAATGTTACATTCTGTGCCTTCATTCACTAACTCAACCTCTCTCGACCACCTGCTGCTCTCTATCTCTCTCTCTCACACACACACAGACAGGATATATTATATGCATTTTATTCCATTACTGTCTGATTTAAGGTGGAACAAATTTTGAATAAAAATGAGTAAGAATTTAACTTCAGCTTCAAGCTCACATATGTTTTTAGAGATACAGATCCAGTCTATGAAAACAACCTAAGTGCAACACAGCCACAATAGCACAACATGGTCAAAGCAAAGACCACAGCAGAACAAAAAATAGTAAAATTCACTTTCACTTATCATAGCTGAGGTTTCACTTGGTGTTAAAATTGTATGCTTTTGCCAACATTAGTAGGATGTTGTCATAAAAAAATAATCATAATTCACTCCTGTTTTTGCTGATGTGCAGGTTTTGTATATGTGTAAATAGAAAAGCTGTGTGGCAATTTGTATCAGCTATATAAAATGTCCACCTCGGTTCCAGCTTTTAGCAAATGAAAGTCCTCTTGTTGTGCAATAAGATGAGGTCTATCCTGAACTTGTCCTTATGTTTCAGTTTTCAGATCCAGACAGCCCATAACAAAGACTGGGTTTCAATTTTTAACAGTTTGTGGGTTGGTAGGCACTCCAGTTACCCAAATATATGTCTAAAAAACACTGAAAAAAAAGTGATTTTTCCATATTACGTCCCCTTTAAAGTAGAATGTGGAATTATAAAAAGCTAACTTTGCTTTGTGTTATGTATGAGACAAATATAAGCATAAATATTTAAGAACATTTTCAACAAGTTTATAAAAATGTGGTTTTACAGATTTATGTGTTCCAAACTTGTACTTTATATTGTTAAAAAGTATTGATACATAAATACATATACATTGCCTACGTATGTATATACACTCACTGGCCACTTCATTACACATACCTTGTATCTACACTCATTGTTCATTTCATCAGCTCCACAGAGCAGGTATTGTTTGGGTGGTGGATCATTCTCAGCACTGCAGTGACACTGACATCGTGGTGGTGTGTTAGCATGTGTTGCACTGGTAAGAGTAGATTGACACAGCAGAGCTGCTGATGTTTTGTACACTTTAATATTAATGCTAGAGTTAAAATAGTATAGCAACCAAAACTATACAGCCACAGTGTCTTGTGACCACCCATGAAGGATTAGAGGTAGACCAAATAAACTATGCAGTAACATAAGCTACTATCTCTGACTTTACATCTACAAGGTGGACCAACAAGGTATATGTATCTAATAGAGTGGACAGGGAATAACATTGAGTTTAAAAACATCAGCAGCTCTACTGTGACTGATCCATGTTACCAACACAACACACACTATCACATTAGTGTCATTGCAGTGCTGTGCAGAGTGGTGATCCACCGCCCAAATAATATCTGCTCTACAGTGGGCCTATGGGGTGTTGTTGATCATTGAAGAACAGGGTGAAATGGTTTTAATAATGTATACAGAGAAACTGATGGAATACAGTCTGTAATTGTAGAAAAGTGCACCTATATGGTTAGTAGAGTTGATAAAATGGACAATGAGTGAATGTGTTCCTAATGAAGTGGCCAGTGAATGTGCATACAGAATGTCATCGCAGAAAGCTACGATTGGTTTATTGCTGTGTCGTCTGTCTTTCGACCAATTAGAGCGCAGTGCGTTTAGACATCGATGAGATCAGCGGTGTTGTTTTTTTACATCGCAGTGTGTCAGCTGCTCCTCAGCTGATCGGAAGTCTAATCTATAGTGTTGTTGAAGCGCTCAAGCTTTAACGGGGAGAGATGGCTGATGCTGTGGCTGATACGAGGAGACTCTACACCAAACCGCAGAACCTCAGCGATGCGTATGGACCACCCAGTAACTTTCTAGAGATCGATGTGAGTAACCCGGAGACGGTCGGTGTTGGTCGGGGAAGATTCACTACATATGAGATCAGACTGAAGGTAAGCTAACGTTAGCAGCTCGGTAGTGTTTAGCTAGTCTCTCCCTAGTGAGACAGAACGCTTTGCTGAGCTTTTTAGTAACGTTAAAAACATGTATTTGTACTAACGAGCCAACTATACGCATTTTATGACTTATTCACTGGTTAAAGTGTAGATTACAGCGCTGTTGTACTCGTTAGCTTAGCATAGTTACATTCACTGCTGTCAACGTTAGCTAGCTTACTAGCTGAGTTTAACGTTTCCCGTGACAACGGACGTACCCACAAATAACACAGTCCCTGACATCATTTTAAAACATTCAATGAAGATATAGCTTTCGTTAGAGTAGTTAGTTAAGTAACATAAGGTTATTTTGTTGTTTGGTTACGTAGCTAGCAGCTTAGCCTTAACGGTACAGTATGATGGAATGTTGTCATCTGTTTAGCACACTTAATAAAATACAGTACACTCTCAAATCAATGTTGGAACAGTATGGAAAAAAAAAACACCAACAACAGTGTTTTTTACACCTACTTTGATTTATTTCATTGCAGACAGTATGAACCGAAGATAGATCATTTTTGGAGGGCATCTTCATTTCATTTGTTAATAAGCATAAATTCCTGCATTTCAGGCTTGCAACACATTCCAAAGAAGTTGTGACGGTTAAGCCTTTCCCACTTTGTAATGTTGTCATTCATTCTCACAGCACTTTAAAGAAGTTCTGGCACCGAGGTAATAAGTCACCAAGTGTTTCAGGCGTTATTTTGTCCCATTCTTTTTTTTGTTTTTCCCAAATTTTCCTTCCAGTGTGGTAGCCAATCTACTAAACCATCCACTAGGACGCTCCCAGTCATATTTAATGTCCCTGTCTGTAGGAGGGTGAAGACTAACACAGGCCTCCTCTGATGCATGTTCAGTCAGTCACCAACTCTTTTCAAACTGCAGCTGGTACATCATCGCTGGGCAGCCAACATGCTCGGGGGAAAGTACAGGATCACCAGTTCTGATGCATCAGCAAACAGACACCTGAGCCAGCGGATGTTGCATGGTAGTAGTGATGGGGAGCGAGTGCTATCTACCCACCCAGAGAGAGCAGAAGCTATTTTGCTGTCTCAAGTCCTGGCTGTCGATGGCAAGCAACACGACTGGGATTTGAACTTGTGATCCTCTGATCATAGTGTTGATGCTTTAGTCCGCTGAATGGGGTCCAGCCATTCTTCCATGTCTTGGGGTGTACAACAGCACAGGGTTGTCATTGTCACGTTTATTTTTTTCATTTTAAAATTCTCCACACATTCTCAATATGGGACAAATCAGGACTGCAGGTAGGCTAGTTAAATTACTTTATGTCTTCTTCCACAGCCGTTCCTTTGTAATGTGTGCAGCATGTGGTTTTGCATTGTCTTGTTAAAACACATGGACATTCTTGGAAAACATGTTTATGTTTTGTATATTATATTGTTGTGTTGTATTTTTACAAATATAAATGGCAATTGCCTAGAGCACTGACACAACCTTTGACAGACCCTTTCTTCTAGACTCCTGTTTTTGACAACAGTCTGGATGGTCCTTTTCATCTATTACACTGGGTCTTTTTGTTCCAGAAAAGATCTTGAATACTAATTCATCTGACCACAGTACTTGTTTCCACTGTCTTATAGTTCATCCCAAATTATGATGATTGAGTGAATGTGTTCCTAATGAAGTGGCCAGTGAATGTGCATACAGAATGCCATCGCAGAAAGCTACGATTGGTTTATTGCTGTGTCGTCTGTCTTTCCAGAGAATTCATTGCCACTTCTAGACATGGTTAACATAAGCCTTATTTTGCACAGTGATGTTTTAAGTGGCTGTTGTGAATGTAGCTTTGTATTGTACTGCTTAACAATAGTTTGTCCAAAGTAATCACTTGCTCATGTGGTTTTATCAGCTACTAATGAATTATGGTTCTTGAAGCAGTTTTATCTGAGGGGTCAGAGAACTTAGGTGTTCCACTTAGTCTTGCACCCTTACCCTTTATGCCCTGAAATTCCTCCAGATTACTCCAATTGTTTAATGATATTGTGCAGTGTAGAAGGAAAAATATGCACATTTTATAATAATAATAATAATAATAATAATAATAATAATAATGATTTATTTAGAATATTGTATTTAAACATTTCATAATTTTCTCGCACATTTGTTGACAAACTGGAGAGCCTCTGCCCATCTTTGTTCCTCAAAGACATGACATCATGTGTTTGAAATCACTTTTTTTTTTTAAACCTCATCGCTATTTCTTAATTGTTTCTTAACTTTATTTGGAATGTGTTTGAGGCCTGAAATTCAGGAATGTATGTATATTAACAAATGAAATGAAGTTGGCCAGACAAAACATGAACTATCTTGGTACTTGTTGTCTGCAATGAAAGAAAAGTAATTTTTTAATTTGCCTTTTTCATACTGTCCCAACTTTGTATTTGGGGTTGTAACTGTTGAGGCGTTAGACAAACATTAATTTTCTCTGTTTAGAAACTGTTATTTGTTCCTCTAAGCCTTCTGTCTCTTAAGGGACAAAAATGCCCCTGTGTTTGCTAGTAGAGAGAACCTCCTAAATGATCTTTTTTCAACTTGAAACTTGATGACTTATAAAATTAAGGTTCTTACTAAAAATCATGTTTACACCTATACTGTAAATGTTTGTAAAATAATAATTGTATTGTTATTATACATTCAGTTAAGCTTCTTTATTTTACGGGTTTAATGAAGGCAGGTCATTTTTGTGAAAGAGAAAATTGAGTATACATAATGTTACACAAAGGTTAATGATCCATCGTTGAACTTGACTTTGATCTGGGACATTTGTATTTTGTACTATGTAACATACTTAGACGCTGGTGATATTTACTCTACTGCTTGTGTTATTACTTTGCCTAGCACGTTGGTCTAATAATTTAGCCACCTGACAGATGGGTAACTGAAGAAGTGAACTAGCTGACTTACTTGGCCAGGTCATTCTGTTTTCACCCAGATTACATTCTCACAGTCCCAGCCGCACCCATCAGTAGGGATGACTAAGATAATAGTGTCATAGATACAAAATGTGACCACAGTGCCTGGCCTGAGGTTCTGAAGATAATATTGCATTTAAAAAAACTGTTAACTTTAGCTGAATGTTTTACTGAATGTTTGCACACAGAAGTCTTCTATTGTCTAGACATTTCCCAGTTGTGGTACAGGATGAGACAACTGAGCAGTCTTCTGCTGAGGGAGAAATACATAAATATGGTGCAGCTGAATCAGAATAAAATCAGAGAGAAGCTTATGTAGAAGAAAAAAATACCACTGAAATCCTGTGTGTATTTAATCAAATCCAAGGGCTACTGACAGGATCAGTAACAGAATTGGGGCAAGTTTCACTTACATGGTTGGATGGGTAGAAATGTATAGTAAGAAGTTTCACTGATGTGCCTTATTAAACTCTGTCCAGTGTTAACTTGACTGGCTGACCGGCATTAGCAAAGTAGCCAAAATGTCAAATAATTGTGAAGGTGAGATTGTTCATCTTTGAAGCTGTGGTACTTGTATACCAGCTTAAGTCTCTCTGAAATTCAGCCACATTTATGTAGAACATTAATCCCTACTGTAGAAAAGAGCCTGAACTGTTCAGGTATACAAGACTGCCACATTACCCCTAGTCTACCTCTGTAGGATAAGTTGTTCTGCAGGAGGCACTTTTTTTTCTGAGTTTTTGGACTTGCCAGTACTAAGTAATAGTCTACATAGCAGCTTGTTGGATAAACAGGAAAAGTAGTTTCACTGTTGTGCCCTGGTTGTCTTACTGTTGATGTTTGGCATGTTGCAGAACATGTCTGAACATTGCGATTCAGCTCAGCTGGTTTATTCTCTGAATGGCATGGGCACATATTGGTAAATGTTGTTACCCTGAGCTGAAATTATTGTTATTGTTTTTGCGACAGTGTACTAGGTTTACTGAACCTGAAGATGTCAGTTGCCTTTTAAACTGATTCATAAGTAGTGTGTGTCTTATCAACATGTTGTTATCCTAATTCCCATGTCAGCAGAGCTCATCACTCAATGTTTTGGGGTAAACAATTGTACAATTGTTTATTGGCCTAGAACATTTACTCTTTGTGCAACAAAAGTCATGTGGTGTCTGAGGGAACTAAGGAAATCCTGAAGATGTAAACACAGATCTGGCTGCTGCCACCACATTTTCCCCATTAGTAAATGGCAAACTCGGTTCTCTTCTAAATGCTACCTAGAGCAAAAAAAAAAACTACATTGAAAATACACTTTCAGTTATCTTGTTGCATCAATGGAAAGGTCCCAGCTCATATTTCAAGATGTTGTTGGTAGCTGATTTGCTGCTTTGTATTACAGAGAGATAGAAATAAGAATGAAGTTGTATGTAGATAAAATATACAGTTTTGTGTATGTTCATAGGTAATGGGCATCATTCTCATTAGTAATACATTTATGAATGTAGTATGTATCTTTTGGAGTTTTTCCACTGAGTGGTGTGATAGAATTTCAAATGTATGATTGAACATTTGTCCTCATTTCAGCTGCCTGTTGAACTTTACTGTACTCGAATAACTGAATTGGTTTATCCTTTTTGCCTGGATAAGAGGCAAACCTTTATGAAGCTTTTTGAAACCTTTTTGATGTCAAGTTTGGACTTGAAATAATGCAGATCACTGACTGATATGGCTGTCATGATTATAACATAAACACCTCATCACATTTATTTTAGATAATTGCAATTATTTTCAACTAGTCATCTGTCATATCACAGTCACATGTTTATTTTGCAGTAAACAAAATAAGAAATGCTCAGTTTAGCACTGCTGAGTATGGGCAGCTGATCAGTTTATTTGGCCACTTTAGGTTTACCACTTTAAGTTGCACTGGGACAATTCTCATTAATCATAATTATGACAGTCGAAAAATTATCATAGCAGCCCTAATGATTGATTAAATGTTTGCTACAGAGTAAATCAGAAACTTTATTAATCATAGTTATATAGAGTATGCTTACTGTTAACATTGGCATTGTACTTGAATGCCAGGTGACCACAACATAGCCTCCGTGGAAGCCGCCTGCTTTCACAGAATGGTGAAAATTGTGAACAAGGTTAATCTGACTAATGGACTAATACTGATATAGAGCTCATTAAAAAAAATCTTATGGGTTGCCAAAAACGAAATACAATTGATCACATTTACTTTAGGGGTGTAAATCGCAAGATTCACTAAGATACGGTCTTGCATTGATTCTTTTAATTAACAATAAGGTAATACCTCAAAATTTGTTGTTCTATTACATTTTTATGAACTCACAAATCCAAACAAAATCTAAGTTGAACTTTTTTTATTAAATGTCTAATACAGTATTCACAACCAGAAAACAACTTCACTGGACAGTTAACATTTTGTGAAATGAGGTAGGCTATACAAAGAAGTCTTACTGCTACTTGAAAAGTTGACAAGTTTGTGGTATTTGAGCGTCACACATGCATTCTTGTCTTAAGTTCTTGTCTCTCTGTTTTTTATTCTAACCATGAAATGTTTCCACAACCAAGGGGAGATTGTATACCTTGATTTTAATAGGTGCTTCTGGAAGATGGCTCCTGCTTTGTTAAGCGTTAAAACGAGAGTTCATTTGGTGGACTGCAGTATGCTGCCCCCTACAGCTTAGGAGAAGCTATGTCACATTGATGCATTGGATCGTGTGATGTTTAGATTGATGTATCGATACAGATCAATGCATTGTTACATTATTAATTCAGATGGTCTAAGGGCACACAGGTCATAACTTTTCATCACCGATTCAAATTTTTTATTTTCTTTGCTCGGTTTTCTTAGCTTTTTCATACTGTAGACCAGGGGTGTCTAACTAAAATCCAGTGGGCCAGAATTTAAAACTTGTACAAAGTTGTGGGCCAACATTGATATTTATTGAAAAAATCTTCCTCCAGATATAACAATAAACCTTTTTGTTCAGAGTGGCAAAAGGGTTGGAGAAAAGACCCAGAGCTATAGCCCCGTAGCTCAGCCCTAGTACCCCCTGGTTGTACTCCTTGGTTATACGTGCAAGACAAACAGGTCTGTTCTTTACATATGTAAACAGATATTCTGTCTCCTACCTGTCCAGAAAGCTCCTGTTTTCTGCCTTTCTTTTTGTCATTTTTGGGAGGTCTAGCATGGTGCCAGTAGTAACATGAGGTCGCTATGACCACTGGAAACAGATGAGATGGAGTTTATGGGTCCTGTCCTTAATGATGCGCCAAAACACCAGCAGAGCATTCTGGGATTTGTAGTGTTGTACAACTCCGCTTGCAAGTGTATGCTTCAGAGCATGGCAATAGTATTAGCAATACATACGTTGTATAATACTGGCGGGCCAGCTCTAGTAGTCATTTGGTATTGCCAAATTTGTCCCGCAGGCCAGAGTTTGACACCTATGCTGTAGACTAAATGAACATTTGCATCTCAACAGCACATCTCCACTTTCTACCAGCCAGAGTTAAACCAGTATGAATAACATTGTCCGCTCTACAGTGGAAGATCTGGCATGTAAAGCTCTTGTATTCTGTTCAAATAAAATACATAAGTTTAAGGACTGTGTTGAAAGTTTTGAAACAAAATGACTCATACATTAATCTATGATGTGAGTGCATTTACTTGACATTATCTTTGTCCTAAAAATGCAATAAAATGTTCTGTGTTTTTAGCCAAAATCAAAGACCAAGATTTAGATATTGGTGGATTCTGGTCAAGCATTCCTGACACACTCTCCACCTGATTCTTAGTTAAAACACATTGGTTAAAATACCGTGCAATGTATGTTTACTTAGCCAATTTTATTACTTGTTTTTAAGCCTGTGCTCTGTAAGCTTCAACAGTATGATGACTAGATAACTACACTGTACATCGCCTACATCTTAACACAGAATTTTCAAGGCTTAGTGAAGGATGAGGATTCTTTCTGTCCCTGCCCTCAAGTGTGTGCTCAGACTCTTTCAGCGCAACAGGTTTTAGTATCAAGTGTAGCAAGAATTTATTCTACATTTTATGGTGGCAATAAGCATTAGTGTTATTTGTACTGTGTACCATTCAATATTATACAACATAATGGGTGCTGTAATGGACTAAAAATGGGCCTCGCAGTAATGTAAGAGAAATGGACCTTGTACACCAATATCTTCCTATGTTTGTTCTTAAATTTGTTCTTAAAGGTTAATGTAATTAAAATCCTATTTTATACATTGAGGTTATAAAAGAAAACTAACCTGTTATTTTTTCATATACTTGAATGCACTCAAAGGCAGTGATCAACCAATATGGGTTTTTAATGGCTGATGCTGATGCTTAGATTACAGGCCAGCCAATGGCAAGATATATAATGCCAGTATCATGTTGTGGAGCTTTTTGCCTCTGGTAAAAAAAAAAAATATAAAATGCTCATTGTTCCATTAATTTATCCTCCTAATCCTGGTCTGGGTCATGGGGAGTCCCATACCCCTTCACTAGGTACAGGACGTGGTATTCCATACATATAAAATATATATACAGGGTGAGCCATTTATATGGATACACCTTAATAAAGTGCTGCCGATTGTGTTGGATTGTCAATGCAACCCTCTTCTCCCACTCTTCACACACTGATAGCAACACTGCAGATTTCATGCCAAGATCAGTTGAGTGATCAGAATGTTGCTGGTTTTTCAAGTTTAAGGTTTTTTTTTTTAAATGAATTTCCTCTTTTGTAATACCACAGACATTTCTTGGCTTGTATTTTCAGCTCCGTTTCCTGCTATCCTTATGTTGGGTGGCACAGACCAAGAGACCTATTGTCTCTTAAATGCTGCTGAATATATTTTTGTTGTGCTGAGCAGAAATTTTATCATGCAGTACATGTCTAACAGTGCATGTCTAACAACCTTGCGTGGAACTTGTAAAAGAGGAAGTTAAGATACCAGAAGGAACATAATTCTGCCACAACTTTCAGTTTTTTCCCTTTCTGTGGAAGGGAGAGCAAGGCATTTTAAACTTATGTCCTCTGCCACTTCTTCCCCTAAATGAGAGGAACTTAAAGGCTGTTGAATGTTTGGCTCACACAAATTACAAACAACCTGATTTGAGATACTCTGACCAATCTGATTCTGACTATACATGTGGACTTTGATGATGGCGTATACTCTAGACTGTTGTAAATGTCTGTATTATTATCTGGATAAAGGTAGGAATATAAACTCAGCTGCTGATATGGCCTTAAACAAAAACAAGTCTTTTGTCCATACT
>BRDA01011411.1:9187-25365 GCA_036984385.1 Crenuchus spilurus | reverse complement strand
GGTATCGGGGCATCCCTAATCGAAAGTATCAAAATGTTTCAGTGCTCAAATTTGGCAATAAAATTTTATACTTTCAGTACTTTCTAATACAAATAAGTAGCACCATTTTAAAAAATTAAGCTGTAAAAATTTGACACTGTCTATGTTCTATCAAAAAAATATTCGCCCCTAAACACAATGAGACGAGTGTGCTTAATTTATAACCATGAACTTGGTTTAAATGGCCATAATTTATAGTATCAGTTTTGTATTGAGTATCATCATGCACGTGGCATTGTGATCACTCTAATATTTAGGTCAGTTATTACATAATTATCTGATCTGAGTTATTTGAGAAAGTCACAATTATTTAATCTAACCACACTTATTTTCCGCAGATGCTGCCTATGACCGTCACTTGTTTGTTTTGCAACAAACAGAATGTGATATTTTTATTATGTTGAAATAAAATACATATAAATAAAAGACAGTAGAATTAACTGAAACATATCTTAGGTCTGAATGAAAATGAGTATTGTAACTGTTGGTGTTATTAATGTGTTGGGCAGTTTTGTCTTTGGTTAGTTTAAAGCTACCGGGTAATGACAGACAGGAAGCAGCACAATTGATCAGTTATTTTCACCACTTTCTGCTTGCGTAAGAGAGTTCACAATTATTCATATGTCATCAGCTAAATTTTAATCAGCTAAATTTTAATGCTCATGACAGGTCTTAGGTGTCCATGAATTTACCTGGACAGGTGTCATTAGCCATTGTTATAGTCACTGACCATTATGGGTTTTTAACTGCTGATGAATAAAATATAAATATGCCACACTGATAAGGCTGCCTGCAGATGTGCCTGCAAATGTGCCGGCTGTTTGTTAAACAATAATTGGCCAATGCACATTATCTAAAAATGGCAATAATCATTTAATTGTCCCTACTTTGCTGTCTCTGAAGTTGGGATGTTTGTTTCACATTTCTTTAAAAAAAAAAAGTAGCAATAAAAAAAATAAATAAACTGGCATAGAACAAGTTTTGAATAACAGTTGTTTGCCTAAAAGTACTATGAAGCTCTTCTTTGTGAAGGCCCTTAAAGTAATTTTGTTCTTGACATGGGCTATACTTTTCACGGCAAGGCATGCACACAAAAGAATGCAGATAAGACTCTCATTTTAAGACATCTCAACCCTCTCAATTTGAGCAGTCATTTTTCCCCAACTGATGAGTTTTGACAGATACTCTTGTGTCTGTTAATGGACCACAGGCTTCACCAGCTTTCCTATAGTATTTATAGCTTTCCTCTACCTACAGAGCGAGCCATCTCCAGCCATTAGTCCAAATCTAAAGCTACTGTACTTGATTAGCGTGTAATAATTAGCATATGCGTGTAATCAGCATTATTGTGTGTCTGGGAGCCCATAGTGACCCTACTTTGCATAAGGGAGCGCCCTGCTCGTCCGCCTCCCGGCGCTGTCACTCCCTCTCTCCAGCCTCGAAGATGTGGAGAAAGAAGAGGAGCTGTCAGCTTTTGATTTTGTTTCAGAAGTAAGCGAGACTATGTAGAGAGATAAAAGAGAAGCGTGTGTTTTGCGCTTGTCGAAGTTAACAGCGGCGCTCGTATTGATTATGTGGTTCTGTGTGACGAGGGCACCTTTCTCCGCTTCGTACCATTCTCGCGCTCACAATAAGTTCCTCCCCCTGTTCGTTCATGCTGTCTTCATGTCCCACACCTCGAAGATGATACGTGTGTGTGTGTGTGTGAGAGAGAGAGAGAGAGTGTGAGCGCCTGCCTTCTTAATCCCCTCATTGAGAGAGTGGAGTGAATGAGTGGTGGTGGTGGAGGTGGAGTGGGGTAAACCTCATTTTAACCCCCCATTCAGCCCCCCACTGGAAGACACACAAGCCCCCGTCCCTCTCCTCTATGTTTAGTTGTCCCAGAATCGGCTCGTTCTGTGTCACATCTCCCCTTTGGATAAGTAAAGGATGGAGAGTTGCTTTATGGGCAACTCGTATTCAGAAACTTCCACATCAGTCTGCATGGTGAGACTGCAGGCAGCAAACGTTTGGCCACCTCATTGTAGCAAAGGTTAACTAAGAGACCCTTTGACCTGTTGCAGTTTTCTGCTTCTATTGATCTCTAAAGGGTTTAGTGCAATGGCACTTGTGTGGCTTTAGCCTAAGTACAAATCTGGCACTGTGGACTCTTGTTGCAGGAACCCTGTGGTCTTTTGTCTAGTTTATAAACAGAATTATTAATGATTGTCATTTGGATTTGCATTACCAAACTGTATTTCCAAAATCCAGGGCTACAGCACAATATTAGAATAAACTGAAAATTAAATTTAAAAGGGTAAACCATCATTTTATATTCATTACACAAAAAGTGAGCTTTCAAGCCTTTTAGTTTAGTTTTATTGTTGATCAGTATAGATCATGAAAATCAGAGATCCAGAATTATTATTAGATAATAATAATAATTAGAATTACATTATTAGAATTTTCAATTTGGAGTAAATTCATTACTCTTCAAACAGTGTCAACATTAAAACAAAACAAAAAAGACTTGAAATATGTCACTTTATGTGTAATGTGTATATACAATATATGACTGTTTACCTTTTTGAATTGCATGTAAACCTTTTCACATTTTTTTTATTTCACCAGCATTTAACATTTTATTCATGTGAAACACTCCATTTTTTCAGTAAACACTTTTGGAGGCTGTCTAGTTTACTAGTTTTTGCTTACAGCAATAGCTTCCCCTTGTCAAAGAATCATCTTGACGCAAAGGTTCTCTTTGATCCAGTATATTGGGTTTTGCTTTTTTAGTTTTGCACTGGAGCTACACATCTAAATTAGTTAATAAGTAGTGGATGCATACTTATAATTTACTGTGCAGTCTGCATGCTATATTAGGTAATCTCAAGACTTGCTTTTCCAAACAATAGGAAAACTAAAGAATCGGCTGTGAACATTAGACATGTGAATGACTTCATTTCAGGAAAGTGAACAATTAAGACAATCCCCCCCCCAAGACTATCACTTTTAAACACTATTCCCTTCAAAGAAAGTTATTTTGAAGTGCATCACTGGCTGACCTGCTCTCTAGATGGCCATGCACTGTCTGTTTTTCACTTGCTTGTTTACAGATTGAAGAAGCTGAGTGGCGTTAGACCTGGCCCCAGTCAAAGTCCCCCCCCCCCCTGGCTCCAGTGGAAATGCATGGGAGAGGCTTTTGGGATCCTACTTTGTTTACAGACAGGAGAATGAAAACCCTTCTTTTTTTATAGCCAGCTCTCTCTCCCTTTCTCTCTTTCACCTCCACCTCTTCATCCCCCTTTCATTCTCTCTTCCATTTTCTAGCTCTCTCTCTCGTGCTCTCTCTCTCGTGCTCGCTCTCTCTCTCACACTCTCTCACTCTTGGCCATTAATAAAAATGGCTTGCTTGCCTGGCTGTCAGTCCCAGTCAAGTGTAATCCAAAGTCTACAGCATCCTCCCCGACAACTATTTTAATGGTAATGGGGACCATATTGTATCAAGGCTACCATATCCTACTTGAGATGACAGTATTAAAAGTGGGAGTTGATGCTATGGGAACAAAGAGAGGGGGCAGCTTTTTGCCAGAGCTGGGGGGTGTTGGTGTGGAAGGGTGTGTATGTGTGTGAGAGAGCCGAGCCACTGTCTGTGGAGGTGAGTGGTGTGTGTGTGTGTGTGGGGTTGTGGGGGAGTGGGGTGAGTGTGAGTGCTCTCATTGTCCCTTTCTCCTCATCTCTCTGTGGATATGATGCGATGAGATGGCATTGTGCATTCATTTTTTTTGCTACTTTTATTTTGAAAAAGAGAGAGAGGAGGGCGGAGAGATGAAATGCGGCTCTCTTAAACTTGACTTGATCCGGCTCGCTAAAAGCTAATGCATAGCCAGCACTGAACCCCTTACAGTGAGTGTGGTGACCTCTCAGTGCAGTTTTTTTTTTTTTTTCTTTTCCCGCTCCCCTCTCTTTCCTCCTAATGAGGACACACCATTGTCCCCAGCGCACACATGCATCTGAAAAAGAGGAGGGAGACTGGGACTATGCCCCCCTTCCTCAGATCGGCATAAGCCATGTGGAGGCTTTTAACAGTGCTGAGGAGTGACTGAAAGAAGAAGCGCTTTTAGTACATCTATCAGACAATTGGCTATTTTGGGGTGATGCGTATAAAATGGACTTGGTCTCTCTCTCCTTCTCTCTCTGTTTATCTATACCTACACACACATATATGTCTTGTCATGCATTTTTGTATTGACATATTAGTCTGCCTCACTGAGGTCATAAATGTACTTTGTGGTCCATATTGCTACTTCCTGTGCATCTTGTTGTAACTTATTTTTCACACATTTTTACTAAGTTTATGACATTAAAAGTATGTAAAAGTAATTTTAATTCTGCTCACTGGCCACTTCATTAGGTATATGTACCTTGCATCCACACTTGCTCCACTGATCATATAGGTGCACTTTTTAGTTCAGGCTCTTCAGGCTTGTGAGCACAATCCTTCTCTCTTCACAAATAAATGAGTTAACACAAAGATATCGACAGGTCTCATAATAACCTCTGTGTGCTGGCTGTAAATGCTGCTGTGAGATGAATGGGGCTGTTTTCATCTGATCATCAAGTGTTTGATGTGGAAGTCGGCTTCCGCCTGTGTGGTTAACTTTGGTTGCCACGGTAATCAGGGCCTTTGTTGTGCGGTTTTGTTTGGTTCTTTAGCTCGTCTCAGGTTTGATTGAGATCATTAGCACCGAGATGAGGCCAGTCAAACTCGGAAGAGCACAGATAGACGCAGCTGTCTGCATGGTGCCTGGTTGCCGTCCTCCTCCTGTTTTCACAGCGCCTGCGATGTCGTTCTCGGAAACCCACACAATGATGTAACTCATATTGTTTCTTTAAGCACTTTGAATAACTACCTCTTGAGTTAAATGAGAACCTGCTGACTTAAATGCTGTTTTTCTGCTCGATCTGACTTTAACCTGTTTTTGCACTAGTGTATGCAGTCATATTAGAATATTAAGACCAACTTAACCACGAGTTTGTTTTTCAGGCCCAGATGTAAGTGTTTGCTCTCTGGTGATCCTGCCGATACTTCCCTTGTTGCTCAATATAGAGATTAACTGGTCCATTGTGGCATGTCAATTGCTCTGTACCACTAATCACTCCCCTTTCTCATCATTGGCCCATGAGGCATGACAGTTATACTGTTGAATGGCACTCAGTGTAGTCCTAGAACGTCCCACAACGTTAGCAGATTCCAAGATTCTACCACCCTTCACCCGCTACCCTTTTAGACATCAGTCAGATTGAGTCTTTCGTCCATAATCTTTCTGCACATTGCTACAGCTGACTGGTGTACTTGTTTATTTATATGTGCAGCAAACCTTGTCATGTGTTCATTCCAAATCGGGGTGGTCATAATAATAATGTTAAACTGAGATCATTAATACTAATTAGTGATGGATTGATTAATTTGGCTGATTATTTAAGATGATTTGCATCTGCTGATTATTTTTAAACATTTGGTCTGTGCTCATGAGGCAAGTTAACAAACGATGGTTAATTTACAGGCACATCTGCAGACACCTTTATCTGCCATTTAAAAACCCATATTGGTTGATCCCTAATAAAAATGTTTCCTGTTATAGTTAGTTGTAGGTAAGTCAGTTAGTTGAGTAGGTTATGCTGGGTGTCGTCCAGTATGTTTTTTTTATTATTATTTTTAATTCAAAGTTTAAAAATATGCATTTAAAAGCATTAAATCCAGTTTACAAATATGGCTATTGTGCTAGCAGTCCTCTTTGTACCACTGAGATTGAGATGTGAGAAATCTGAAGGCCACTGTTTGGTACAGGTCACTGACTGGACACACCCCACAAGCTTTGCTACTTTAGAGATGCTCTTACCTAGACGTTTGTCTGTTATTATGTGTCCCTTGTCAAATTGGCTCAGGTCTGGATGTTTACATAAGTTGGATGGTAAGTTTCCACTTACTGACTAACATGTAATACATAGTATACCTATATAATCTTGTATCTCCAAAAGTTTAACTTTACAGGAGAAGGTAAAACATTTGCAGCTTTTAATGTCAGTCAGCACAAAAATATTTAAAAGTGCTGCACAGGATTTCATTCTAAAGTTCTGAAATCATGTACATCTTTTACTTTATTATTATTATTATTATTATTATTATTCAACAAATGTTTATTCACTGTTTTAGTCTGTCAGCAATAGGGTGATTTGGTGTTTGTGCACAGGACAGGAGAAAGGATGAGGATGTTGCTTTCAGTAGGTGGGGAATATTGATTTATTTCTTATATTTCACCGATTGGGGTCAGTATTGTATTATTTTGTCTTGTTTGTGAATGATTGTGATAGTTTATCACAAATGGTTTGTTTAGCAGCAACATTTGTAGCAAAAGTTTGATTAGAGCACCTTTACTTTCTGTTGGTTCAGTGGTCATGAAATGTTCACATAAGTCTATATACAAATAATGCAAAAAAAGTGAATGTAAAAAATGGAGATCTATGGTTCACTTGATCTGTGAGTGGCGTTCATGGTATGGCTGATTGGTATATTATAAATGCAGATTAATTTTGATACTGCAGTGTGAAACAAAGCTACTTCAAGAACATGTCAATGTAAAAAGATGGGGGTTTTGGGGAGGGGATTGGTGATTATAGCACAGTAATGACCTTTTAACCAGCTTAGAAGCTGCTTGGTCACCCACTCCTGACTAATACTAATCACATACATCCTCATCGCCTTCCCACTTTAACAATGAGGGAGTATGTGTATTAGATTACCTGATCAGTTGACATAAGGATTAACTTCTTTACACTCAATTGCTCAGAAGAAACCAAACCCAGAAAGATTATCATTCAAATGATATTAGCTGTAAACGCTGTTGCAGGCTTGTACCATCGCTTTGTAAATTCTCCTTAAATGCTGGCGTAACCCTACACTTATAGCACACAAGAGGACTTGTTAATTTTCATCTCTTATTGCTCAGAGAAACAGAGGACATTGTTAGGAGTAGATGGTTTAGAATGAGTGTTCAGAAAGGCTGGACTGGAAAAAGTGGTCTTATAAACGTGTTGGAGATCGTTGCAAATTCTCTTTGTTTAATGTGTAAGGGCTTAAAGTGATGCCAAGGTGTTCTCCATTAAACACTAGTTATTAGGCCTATTACTGGTAGTTAAAAGCATCAAATATAATGAAAATAAATTGAAGAATGAAAAGTTTGTCTACTTTGTATAACAAGAACTCTGCCCAACTTAAAATTTGAAGGGAGCTTACTCTGCCCCTTTTATGAGTTAATTCAAACTGAACTTTACCAGCTCAAATTTCTTAGTTTAGTCAAAACTCCCCTTAATCATCTTTTTTTTTAGATCTGCATTGGTAAAAGTTATAAAATGGAATTTTAATTAGTTTTGCTGCTGTCTG
The DNA here is from genome assembly GCA_036984385.1 of Crenuchus spilurus. Classification (NCBI taxonomy): domain Eukaryota; kingdom Metazoa; phylum Chordata; class Actinopteri; order Characiformes; family Crenuchidae; genus Crenuchus; species Crenuchus spilurus. Next base: position 17,903 of record BRDA01011411.1, on the reverse strand, counting down.
TGATGCCTCCTTCACATAGCACCACTAGACTCCCCCCCCCAAATCATGAGCTTCCAATTTTAGACAGCTGTAGCATTACCAGGGTTTGAACTCATTGTCCATTGTCTCCTGATCACGGGACGAACACTCAGACAGCGGCACCACTCACTCCCATAAAAAGAGAAATGCACAGTTAAATAAAGTGCATAAAAACACACTGTTATTAAAAGAAGTGTAGTCTTGTTCAGAAGCCTGTATGAAGAACAGCTCTCTGCTCGTTCACCCTGTAATCCAAAGACTGTGGGTTCAAACACCCAAATACTGAGCAAATTATGTCATTGTGTGGTGAAAAGGGTCCTTGCTGCTGTGGAAATTGGTTAAACATGTTGTATTTTATTTGCCTAATTAAGTGAGTTAGGAGAACTAGTCTAAAAAGAATAGGTTTTGTCCAGAATTCTATTAATTGGTTTAGTAATTACCTTTCACCCTGGGAAAAAGTAAATCAGAACTACTACTTCTTACTAAGGGTGTCCCTAAAGGGTTAATTCTTGGGCCAGTATTATTTATTGTCTATATTAATGTCATCATCACCTCAATTATCAACTGTAACATACATTTATATGCTGATGATACAATTTTATATTGCTCAGCTGGTGATGTGGAGAAACTGCAGTATTCTTTTAATGCCTTACAGTCAGTGTTTTACATCCATAAGTTTTAAATGTGGAGAAAACCAAATGCATGCTGTTTTCCAGATCATCTAGTATTGATTTTAACATTTTTTAAAATCACAACCATGAAGCAGTCTGATGTGGAAAGATGCATTGAATATAAATATTTTGGCTTATGGCTAGATGATAAATGTAATTTTAAACATCATGTTAACAAACTTGCAAACAAATTAAGACATAAGCTTGGTTTCTTGTATCTTAACAAATCATGTTTCCCAAAACAAAAACGATTATCGATGTTGCAAGTTCTGGTCTATGGTGATGTGATATAGAGACCATCAGCTATTACACTTAAACCCATAGTCTCTGTATATCACTCCGCAATAAGATTAATCAATGGTGACCCTTACAGCACACATCACTGTTTGCTGTATGAAAAATTTGGAAGGTCATCTCTAGCTATGTGTAGGGAAACACACTTGTTTATTTTTATCTTTAAAACACTCACTACCCATATGCCACCATATATCACAGCAATGCCCAATGAAAATAACACAAATGACAATACTTGTTCCAGTGACTGGATCATCCTTCAGGTATAATGAGTTTTTAGTGAACTGAGAAAATGTGCTTTTAGCTCCAGTGCACCAGTGAGCTGGAACTCACTACAGGAAACTCTAAAGCTCCGCTTTTTCAGGTCTGGTTTAATTATTCTTTTGAGTTTATTTTAGTTACTTCTTTCTATTTATTATCATTTTAGTTATTCCTGTTTTAATATTATCTTTTTATTATTTTATTAATGTTATTCATTATATTTGTTGTGTGCCTTGTCTGCTTATCATTTTTAATATTTTACTTTATTTATTTCTCTTTTAGGTAAAATGACCATCATTTTAAAATTGCATGTATCTTGTCTATAATTATAAAGGCTTGTCTTTTCATTTTATTTATTACCTCGGATACATTGTAAATGAGTGAAACGCTCAATGTACCCCGAGTTTAAAGAAGCTTGAGTTGGTGAAATGCAAGTTAAGTTAACTTATAAAAAGTTGCCTTAACATATTAAGTTGAGCTGACTTTTTATTTTTAAAATGTATCTATTTAGCTTTAGGAAAAAATAGGGACATCTGGAACAATGTCCAGCATAATCTCAAGATCTGAACCCCATTAAAAACCTCTGGAATATGATCAAGAGGAAGATGGATGTTCATGAGCCATCAAACACAGCCAAACTGCTTGAATTTTAACTCTAGTAGGGGCATAAAATCACCCGACAGTTGAAAAATTGCTGGACAGCATAAACATAATGGGCATTTTCAACCAAATACTGATTTCTGACTTTTTCCTAAGATAAAATGTTAGTACTGTTTTGTTTAGAAATGAATGTGAACTTGTCCTTACATTGTTTGATGTCTGAAACCTCTGCAAATAATCATATTTTCTATATACTCTATTAAGGTGTTTATTTACACAAAATGACAACTGGTGAAAGCAAGAAAGATGCAGTGTTTTCACATCTTAAACATTTTAACACTTTAAAAGAGTTCAGGAATCATTGTTTGGTGGAATAAGACCAAGAGTAATAAGAGTTTTGCATGGCCTGCTTACATGTTGTTCCTTGCCTAAACATTCAAGCAGATTATCTTCCTTTGTTGGTTTCTGATGGTTTGTGATGGTTCGTCTTTCGTCTGATTACATTCCAGAGGTTTTTAGTGGGATTCCGGTCTGGAAATTGGGTTGAAAATTTTGATCTGCTCTCTTAATTTTTCCCGAGTTGTAAATGCTCTGGAAAGAAGTCAGACGAATGCATATGTTTCTCTAGCTTTATTTTTGGTGGATCTGTGTTTTGATTCAAATGAACTGCAGTGGTACCTTGGGATACAAGCAGACCAACATACAAATTTTTTAAGATTCAAGCTGCGACTCGGTCCGTATTTTTGTTCGAGATCCGAGCAAAATTCAAAGAATACGAGTGGCTGCTGTTAGTTGGCGTGTTGGCGAAAAGGTCCAGTATGGGCAGCACAACACCTGCATCTTATTCTTTCTTATAAGTTACCCTCATAATCAAGTCCAATCTTGTGCGCTGTACTCCTTCTTGCATCATTTTAGAAAAAAATCGATAGTAAAAATGTTTTAAACCCTTAAACCTATTTAATTTTAATAACAAACAGTAATTGTTAAATACTGTTAATATTATTTCGTGCAGACCCGTGATCCGCATATACGCGCGCCGGCCCTGAACATAGATATGGAGACTTCTGCTTCTGAGTGAAAATTGTTTTGTACTGAACTGCAAAGAACAAACCATGGCATCCCATTCTACAGCCAGTTGCTGAATTTCTTGGCAGCAGTCGGATTCCAAAGTGAAATGGGAGAAGAGAGATTTTACTGCAGAGCATGCACTACGCATCTGAAATACACAGTACCGTGCGCATCGAATTCCCCTTGAATTTAAAATGCTACAGCGAGAATTCCCCAAAAATTTTTACACTAATATTTATTGAAATCTGAAAGTGAAATATTTTGTTAGGCATTGGTAAAGTGTGTATATATATATATATATATATATATATATATATGTTTCTTAATTCAAAACGTGTTTTTTGTCTATATTTTAGGATGGTTTGTGGATGTTTCACAGGGCTGGAACGGATTAAATCTATTTATTTTAAATGGGAGAAATTTGCTCTGTTACAGAACAAATTAAACTCATATCTCAAGGTACCACTGTATTTTTAATTCATTTTTGCGTTTGTTTGTTTTCTGTAAAATTCTAACACTAATAAATAAAATATTCTCATTTAGAGCATTTACTTGCAAGTCTCTTTTTAAACCTATAAACCTGACATTAGCTAACCCTAGATAGATAAAGAACAGAAGAACAAAGAAACAAGGTCTGAAGAGAGCAGAGAGGGAGTAGGGAGGAGACTGGAGGTAGAGAACCAAAATAGGACTGGTTTGGTAAAAGCTGGAGAGGGGCTGTGGAGAGGAGCATAGGTGTGTTTTATTGACGTTCATTGTGAGCCACGCTGAGCATTGGCTGAAGAGGCTCTCTCAAGGGCAAGCAATGACTTATTATAGTATAGAGAGAGCTGGGGGAGGATGAGGATGGGGTGGCTATAATAAGGGAAAATGCCCCAGCCTTCTGTCCCAAATTAGGGCATCAAATATGTGGACAGTCAAGACATTTTGTGTATTCATTCATCCATTCTTCTAAATACTGGTCTTCTTTCCTGTTTTTAAGTATTTTTGTCCCTGTCTTTTTTTTTATCTGTTTTTTTTGCAGGTCCAATTGTAAGCGGGAGTATTGATTTGTAGGTGTGTGTATGTGTGTACGCACTCTCTTTCTGCCTTTTGCGTCTTCAGCTGTCTCCTTGAGTGGAGACCTTCCAAATTAAGTCCCTTTACTCATTCTCTATAAGGGTCACTGTCATATTTTTTGCACTTTTTTGGACCTATCTTTGAAGAATTGCTCTACCACACACACAGTTGCAGTGACATTGATTTTTGGCAAAAAAAGAAAAGTTTATTTCTCTAATTTTAAATACTCCTGAAGCTTTTTTCTTAAAACCAAAAAACATGGTCAACGATGAGTGTAATGTACTTGTTCTGTAACAGCTATAATGGAATAGGCCTGATGTTAAAGCTGTAGATCTACACTGGAAAGGTTTCCTGAAATATATTCAGTTTTCCCAGCACTCCTTGCGGTTTTCGTTTGTTTATATGTATTTTACATGCATTAAATATTATAGATATATTTCTTCATCTACAGATAATTTTGAGTTTCATTGTTATAACCTGTTAATCTTATTCTTAAAATAGTACAACTAACTTCTGTAAATGAAAATACAGTAATAACCTGTGTATTTTGATTACAGTATTGTGGAGTAATTGTAATTAAAGTATCAGTACTATAAAAAAACAGCACAATACTGTTAAAGTAAGTTTTTTGTTTGTTTGTTTGTTTGTTTGTTTTTTTTGTTTTTTTTTTCTTCGTTTTTTTTCTTCAGTGTATACATTTAACTTGAGATTGATGACTAGAATAACAAAAAAGGCTTCTGTATCTCTGTTGTCTGCAGACTTATCTGAAACAACAGAATTTAATACACTAGAGCTGTTCTTTACACTTTTATCTCTCACTGTGCTTTCTTGTTCACTCTTATCCTCCTCAGACAAACCTTCCCATCTTCAAGCTGAAGGAGTCATGCGTCAGGAGGAGATACAGCGACTTTGAGTGGCTGAGAGGAGAATTAGAGCGAGAAAGCAAGGTGAGCAAGGACCAAAGTCATTGAGCCAAAAGAGTGCCATCAAGGCTTTGGACAGCCTTTTAAGTAACAGTTGAAATGTTACGTTAGTATTCTGTGGAAAAAAGCTTAACTCTTGTCAGAAGCCAGGCTTTTAGCTTCAGTCACAGTAGATACACACCAGGTCTCAGTAAACTGTTCCATACTCTGTTCTTCCACAGATGCTGTTTAGAGTGTATTCTTCTTGTACAGGAGCTCCTCTGCTATTTAGCTAATTCACAGCTTATCTAATCATTTTAGACCTGTTTGATACAAATCTCAGTGATTATCAATAGAGATGTTGTCTTTGGTAAATAAAGACTATTGGTCGCTGCTACTAGCTATATTTAGTATTCTACTGCACAGATGGATCAAAAACCTTCATCAGTCACAAACCATACAATATGAATGCTTCTGAAGAGTCGCTCAGTAATATACTTGTTCTGGATGGTCATGGTCTACTTGGTGTTCAAATTGTACCTGGGAGAACATTATGTGGAGGAAAAATAAGCTTAAATGGGTGATTAAAGTGAGGCTTATTAAAGAGGTGATTTAATCACAGTTACAGTTACAAGTCACCGCGAGTTCCTTGAAACTTAGACCTGCTATTGTGAGTTTGAATCCTGAACGCTGCTTGCCATCGGCAGCCATGGCCCAAAAGAGCAAAATTGGACTTGGCACTCTCTCCCCAGCACTACTAAGCAATTTAGGCTGCCAGGTGGAGCTTGACTTCACATGCGTCGGAGGAGGCCTGTGTTAGTCTGCACCCTCATAGAGTCAGGGACATTACAAGTGATGGGGAGAGTCAAGGAATGGGCTACCAAACACACTGGGGAGAAAATTGGGTTAAAAAAATCAGACCTGCTGTTCCAGCACACCCCTCAGATGCTCAGATTGAGATCTGGGCAATTCGGAGGCCAGTATTGATACGCACTCCACACTGCTGACTTGGCGCTCTCCACAAGCCTTGCCGCTTCTGAGATACCCTGCCTTAGCCGTGTGTACATAACTATTGGGCTCTTGCAGAAGTAGCTCAGGTCTGCATGCTTGAATATTTTTCTCCAGCATACAACACATCGGTTATGACAATCAAGTGTTCATTTGCTGTCTAATATATCCCAGACCTTCACATGTGCCAGTGTGAGATAATCAATGTTATCCACTTCAGCTCTGAGTGGTATTAATGTTGTGGCTCATCGCTGTATATTTCAGAAGTGTAAGTGATTTAAGAACTTGTAACCTTTTAATTAAGCTAGTGAATCCAGAAATGAGAATATTTTTAGTTCATTATTTGTTCATAGTTCAAAAACTGACATTTTTTTTATCACCCAAAGTGACATTTCAGTCATTTTTTGTTTTAATGTTTAATGTTTGATTGGCAATTTTCTCAAACTGAGTATATTTTTCAAATGAAATATTCTAATAATTTGAGATTCTGGATTTCTAATTTTCATGAGCTTGTAAGCCATACTGATCAACATTAAAACAAAACATCACTCTGTGTAATGAATATAAAATATGTTTGTATAAAATGACAGTTTACATTTTTACATTTTTGAAATGATTTGTAATATTAAATTTTTTGAGGATATTCAGATTTATTGAGATGCAGTAGTATTTAAGTCACAAAGTATGGAAAGACATGACATTGTAGGGGGCTCTGTTGGGTGTGCTGAACCATGTTCATGTGTTTTGCTGTTTGACTGCCCTCTGTCTTTAAAATGATAAAACCCTTAATGTTGACACCTGTATTTGTCTGTGTGTGACAGGTGGTTGTGCCCCCTCTGCCAGGGAAAGCTCTGTTTAGGCAGCTCCCGTTCCGTGGGGATGATGGCATCTTTGATGATTCCTTCATTGAGGAGAGGCGGCAAGGCCTGGAGCAGTTCCTTAACAAGTAAGTCACATGACTTTTCTCCCACAGTGCAGAACAGGCACCAATACTGGCTTTTTTGGGCAATTACCCACTTGAACTGTTATGTGAAGTGTTCTACTCATTCCAGCATCATCATGCTGCCACAAAAATCATTAAGCAGCCATTAAATGTGCAAAGCAAGGGAGATTCCATTATACAGGTTATTTTTCAGTTTTCTTGCATTTGTTACTTTGTTAATGAATACCAATTGGAGGAATACCAATTTTGCTAGTGACCATGTAACCTTATGAGCCATTGACATGAAGTAAATTAATACTAGTAGTTTTCCTTTAGCTTTCATTCGCCATTTTTATAACACCAAAGCAAAAGGATTTCAAAATACTGATAGTCAATGTTCATTACAAGTAACATACAGCTCCAGTCAAGTTTTACACATCTTCACATTCAGTATTTTTATTTGTATTTCCCCCTACATTTAAGTTAATACTGAAGTCATCCAGACAATGAAGGAACACAAGGAATGTAGTAAACTTAAAAGTGTTAAAACAAACCAAAACATATTTTATATTCTTCAAAGTAGACACACAACTGATGTCTCAAACACATTAAGAGGCAAGAAATGCAAGTCATGAACTCTTGACAAGACACAGCTGTTAACTGAAAGCCATTCCAGGTGACTACCTCATAAAGCTGACTGAGAAAATGCCAAGAAAGCTGCATCTAAGCAAGAGGTGCCTACTGTGAAGAATGTCAAATATAAACATATTCTTTTGTTTTTCACTCTTTTTTTGTTTACTAAATAATTCCATAGGTATTTCTTCATACAGGATTCCCGTGGATCCTTAAAAAGTCTCAAAAGGCATTGAATTCATGAATCTAAAAATAAGGCCTTAATTGATATTAAAATGTCTTAAATCAGTCTTTGAGAGGTCTTAAAAATGTTATCACCTTGTAAGTAGAATTTTATGATTTCAATTAGTCTCAAATCTAAAAAGAATTGGTAACATTTATTTTTTAAATAATTTACAGAATACCCAAGTCTTGCAGTAATGATAGCTGGACCAACAAAATAGCTGTGGTTGCGAGCAGGATTCTCAGAGCAGATGCACATCGTTTATGTAGCAGCTACTTTACGTTTAACCATGTGGGGAAGTGTAAATTCAACCAAACTTTTTCAAACATGGCTGAAACCGCTACCAGGCAGTATGTCAAGCTCGCACGATGTGAATGAAAACAGTGGAGTCACACGCGTGGTGTGAAGCACAACCTGTGCTAAAGTTTAATATTAGTCACTCATTTGATATTCATAATTCTGCTTTTCCTCACCAGTTAACAAAAACGCAGATTCACCAGCACAGTTACAGTTTTGGGGTGAAATAAAATAAGACAACAAACTACAAAAAATGTTTAGTAAAATTCACTTATGACGGGTGACGCAGGAGCTTAGCTTCGTGTTCGCTCCGGCTACACTGCAGTGTTGGTGACAATCTAACAATTACCTTCTACATTCTGTGGCATTAGGGACCGTTGCACAATCAACAGAAGAAATGTGAAGTGTTACAAACATGTGGCATTATTAATTTTTAGCCATTTTCATGATTTTGTGTTATGTTATTTTATTAAGTATTAGTAATAATGTGACATGTGTATATATACAGTGAGGAAAATAAGTATTTGAACACCCTGCAAATTTGTTCTCCCACTTTGAAATCATGGAGGGGTCTGAATTTTCATCTTAGGTGCATGTCCACTGTGAGAGACATAATCTAAAAGAAAAAATCCAGAAATCGCAATGTATGATTTTTTTAATCATTTATTTATGTGTTACTGCTGCAAATAAGTATTTGAACACCTGCCAATCAGCAAACATTCTGGCCCTCAAAGACCTGTTAGTCTGCCTCTAAAAAGTC
>BRDA01011410.1:28318-42975 GCA_036984385.1 Crenuchus spilurus | reverse complement strand
TATTCTACCCTAATTATATACCGAAATATATACTGCACTGATAAATAAATAGGCCTCTAATGATATAAACATACACTGGCTGGCTTGATTAGGGCCATAGCCTAGGCGTGGCTTATGTACTATTTCATAATGTGACATTTGTAGGGCTATCCACCAGTTGAATTAATTTTTGGCTATTTTCATAAAAAAATGTGTACCACAAATTATTGTGCGTGATAGTGTAGCTTAGTATTGATAGCATGCAACACGATAGCTTGAAACAACATGTTTACACTAAAAACCCACTGCATAAATTGAAAATACAAGTTGACACAACAAGATGATGTTTAATATCAAAAAACATATTATCTGCATATAGTTACAAAAGCTAGTAGATATCACGTAAGTATTTACTTACAAAATAAAGTTGTAAACAGTTTATGTAGCATAGCTGGCATAGACAAACAAGAGAAAATGGTGAATGGGATGTTGCTGGTTGCGCGGTGCATTCTGGGATTTGTGAAAGGGGCGAATAAAGTGCAAAGCAAAAGGTGCCGGACACGCACAGTGTTTGTGAAGCTGCTGGTGTTTAAAGCACATACTTTATTCACATTTTTATTGTTGTGACACCCGACAACATGTCGAGCCCAAGCTCAAATCTTATGCATGTAATCCGTATCAAAGCTAGTTTTATTCGTCTCACCAGAAATTGTTCTGTGATCATCCACCACTGTTCTCTTCTGTGGGTGTTCAGGTCTTTTTGCGTTGATGAGTTCACCGGTGCTTTCCTTCTTTCTCAGGATGTACCCAAATATAGATTTTGCCACTCCTAGTATTGTAGCAATTTCTCAGATGGGTTTTTTCTGTTTTTGTAGCTTATGGATGGCTTGTTTCACCTCTCTATATAGAATTAGAATGATTTTGGCAATTTGTCATGTTGGTCTTAAATTTAACTGAGAATGGTCTTAAAAGGTCTTAATAAGGTCTTAAATTTAACTCACTGAAACCTGCAAGAACCCTGTATTAGTAATAACTATAATTGTTGCTCATGCACACACAGAGAGAGAAGCTACAAAAAGACTCTCTCTGCATATGACGAATAATGCCATAAGTTTAAATAAATAAATGCACATATAAATGACTGAATAAATAATTACACACAAGTAATAAGTAAAAAATTAAATACATTTTGCTATGAAGAAGGACATATGTAAATTTATAAGAGAAATCTATTTCTAAATTTCCATGCATAAAAATTATATGTTTCAATTTTGAAATCCAAAACAGACAACAAAAATTCTCTGAAATATGGTCATCAGTATGGAAAGTGTTGGAGAATGTGATTTTTGTACTACTGCCTGTATTGTAAATATAATTTACTTGTTTTACTTTATTATGCCCTATTCCTTCATTAATTAATGATCATTTTGCGATATTGTGAAATGTGACCATGTTGCGGCGATTTTACCCATACACTCCAACCCCAAACACCCCCACCAGGCCAGGGGTGTCCCTTATTTCAAAATCTGAAAGGTGGCAACCCTAGTGACCGCAGCAACAGTAGATTTGGCACTAGCCGGCTCTCTGTTTAGCTCAAACTTTAGCACTTTTCCACCAAAATAACTCTGATTCTTGAACTGGTGCCGTTCGGGCTTATGAGAACCTCGGTGGTTTTTAGTGAACCAGCCACTAGTTTTAGTTGAACCGAGGATACGTCACGGTGTACGTCATCACCAAAGCGGAATTATAAGCAAAGATGGCGGAGCGCATCGAGTACTTGCGAGCATTTGTACTCTTGGTACAAATGTTTGCTTCACTTCACAAGTCAAATCTAGATGCCGAAGACTTCACTGCACGATAGCTCCTTTTTAGAATCTCTGTAGTCCTTTTTTAGCTTCTTTAGCTTATTCATCACTTGCTCTCTTGAACGAACAAAACCTGCCCAAGCTAAATCCTCCACCAGCTCGCTGTAGAGTTTCTCCTTTCTAATACTCCCCTCAGGTTTCTCCTGAAACTCCGGAGATCACCAAATAGATAACAAAAACTGAGTTTCTTCAATGGACCACTGTACGCTACGAGTCACCATCTTCTTGCGTTGAGTGCGCAGGCGCATTTGGTTCGCACTGAAAAACCAAGTATTTTTTGGTTCCTGCTGCGAACGAATGTTCCTGGTTTGGGGCAGTATTTTTGTTGGTGTAAATGCGCTGAACGGTTCAAAATTTGATTTGTGAACCAGAACGGTGCCAGTTCTGTGTTGGAGGAAAAGTGATACTTGTGGAGTAACACCATAGTCGGGTCTGATCGAGGTCAGATCACGTTCTCACTGCAAAGGAACCGCACCAGAGTTCGTTTGGGACATGACCGAGACCACCTCCTCACCCGGGTCTTGGTACGGTTCGTTTGATCCGCACCAGAGTTCGATTACTGTTTTCACACCGAAATGAACCGCACAAAGGGAGCAAAGAAACCAGGGTTGCACTTTTTAATGCAACCAGGGTTCGCTTTAACCAGACTAAATAGTGTTGGTGTGAAAACGTCCATAGACAGAAAAATAGTATTTTTTACACCATAGTCAGGTCTGATCAAGGTCGGATCACATTCTCACTGCAAACGAACCGCACCCGAATTCATTTGGGACCGGGCTGAGAAATAGCGTTGGTGTAAAAACGCCCATAGACAGAAAAATAGTATTTTTTACATCTTGGTCAGCATTTTACGGAGCCCCTAAGGTGCCATGGTAAAAAAAAAAAAAAAAAACTAAAAAAGTTGATGACATTGCGTTCCCTCGCAAATATCTTGTGTTCCCTCCCAAATGTTTTGCGTTCCCTCACAAATCCCTTGACAAAATCTGTGTTAGTCAGACAGCAGTCATGCATAAGACCAGAGGTGATCTACGACACTGCCTGCATTAGACTGCTTTAAAGTTAAATATTGGACATTTGTTTGATATTCGTTATTCCACTTTTCCTCAATATTTAACAAATGCAGATTCACCAGCACAGTGACAATTCCGAGGTGAAATAAATGAAGACAACAAATTACAACCACAACATTTTCTAAAATTCACTTGTTATGAAGAAGCCAGGGTGCAGTAGCTTTGCTTTTGTGCTCTGGTTACAAGCTGCTGCAGTGTTAGGGACCGTCAAACAATTACCAGAAGAAATGTTAAGTGTTACAAACATCCGTGTGGCTAGTATTATTCATTTTAGCCATTTTTAGGATTTTGTTACGTTTATTTATTTTTATTTAATATTAGTAATAATGGGACATACATGTATCTCCATACATAGTCATATATTGTTGTCTTGTGTAATGTTTTGTTTTATGGTTAAGTGAATATTGTTACGGTGTATGTTTATTTATTTATATGTGAAACAGGACAACACAGATGATGTACGGAGAGAAGCTGCCATTCACTGCCTTGTGATGTATCTTAGAGAGAAGGAGGAGGAGCTTTTAGTAGAGTACCATGTAAGTGCTTACATATGTGCTTGAACCAACTCTTAAAACTAATGAGTAATATCAGGCTTGTTTGAACAATGAAAAATAACTAGACTGTGCAGGAATCTGTTCCTCAATGTGAGTTTACCCCTTCTGTAAAATTTGGGGACTTTCAGGCACTTGCATTATTTATTTTAGTTGTCTACTTTAGTGACTCGTCTGTTTCTACAATTTGCAAAAAGCAGTTTCTTAACTTTTATTTGCAAAATGTTAGTATTATTACATTTTAAGGTGTATTACAGCAAGAGAGACTTAAAAAAAGATGTCTGCATTGGTCAGTTTACTTGTAGCTGTAAGTAATGCATGTTTTGAATACTAAAAGATTGATCATACAATTGGTGGAAGAATAAAATAATTTTTGGTAAAATGTTTGATGTATTGGGGGATTTTTGATAAGTCACAATCTGAATTTAATTCCTTCCTGTAATGTTAACATTTTCTTTGCATACTTACCTGAATTAATACACTTCAACCTGTTTGCTGTACTTCAATTTTGAGAGATTCTGACAGGATGTGTCTATATAAAAAGATCTTTTGGTGATTGTGCAGATAATTTCTTGGTTACCATTTAAAAACAATAAACATGTATCATTATTATTATAAAAGACAAGTTGAGCCTTTCTTCTGCTGACACTAATACTATAATTTCTTCTACAAGGATATGCAGGAGCTGGAGTCGGACCTTACAAAGGAAGGGATAAAGTTTGCCATCATTTGCAGGTTTGCTACCATTACAGTTGAAGGAACCAAACACCTGGAGGGAATGGATGTTGCCAGATCCTGTGCTTTGTTGATGGGGGTAATATATGCACTGAACCTCAGCTATCCCAAGCAGTTAAAATACACCTTCGAGGTATTCTAAAAGCTGTTTCTTGGCCTTGATGGACAGAAACCCAGCTCAAAAGTAATAAGACTGAAGTACAGTATTTTCTAAAAGCCTTCATTAAATGTCAGTTCAACATTCTCAAAGTTTTGTTTGCTTGCTTGCAGTTATTAACGTTTACCAACCATATTGGTTTTGCTTTTATAGTTAACATATCTTTGATGTATTGCACTTGAAACAGGAGTTCCCAAATGTGTAGTCTCTACTTTTTTTTTACTCTTGTTCACAAATATGTGGAGAATCATTGTCAAATATTGTTGGAAGATCCAATGGATTGGAGTTTATTCAGATTGTTATGAGCTACAGTATGTGATCACAGTATGGAATAAAGGTAATCATTCTATTGAATATTGACGTTTGACTTTATTGACATTACTGACAGTGTCAGCAGACTTAGTTGAGAATATATTCTAGGAGTATTCAGTTGTAGTACATTTCAAAATGTACTTTTATACAATAAACAGTGAACACTAAAAAAAATTCATACTTATGAGTGTACTTTCATAAACTAAAATATGTTTACTGGTAGTAAGCTAATAGTACACAGAGAAGTGAACTTTTAGTATAAATCAAAGTGTACTCAGAGAAACTCAAAGTAGACTAGAAGTGTATTATAAGAAAAGTAACAGTATACTAAGATTACTTTAGGTATGCTTGTAAGTGTACTTTATTGAACTTAGTGGGCCAATTTAGTCCCAAATAAGTACTTGTTAGTAAACTGCTGGTATATTTTTATCAGTGTACTTGCTAAATAAAAGTACACTTAGCAGAAATACTTTTATTATACTTAAGTATATTTAACATGTACTTGAAGTATACTATTTTTTGGTAAGAGTAGTCATGTCTGATATAAATTTGCATTTCATTTTATAGTGGAGCCTATCATTAAAATGAATGGGATTGGTAACAGGTGATTGCAGCTTTTAAGGAAGTTTCACATTTTTCCCCTGCAGTAATTTTTACTGACAAGTACTTTTGCGGCCAAAACATTTAATTCTACAAGGTCATGTGGAACTGACATAGTTACAAATAAGGATCCTAAAAGGAATATCGGCAGTAAAACATACAGTGGGGACTTTTTAAAATTTTGATTTTGTAAGTTTTCCCACCTACAAAGATAAGTGAGGTCTGTAATTTGTATCGTAGGTACACTTCAACTGTGACAAACAATCTAAAAAAATCCAGAAAATCACATTGTATGATTTTTAAATAATTAATTAGCATTTTATTGCATGAAATAGGTATTTGATCACCAAAAACCCAGCAATAATTCTGGCGATCACAGACCAGTTTTTTTTTATTAGTTTTTTTTGTAAGAAGCCCTCCTGTTCTGCACTCATTACCTGTATTAATTGCACAAATTAATTGCTTGAACTTATTACATGTATGAAAGACACACTCCAACCTCTCCACCATGGTCAAGAGCTGTCTAAGGACACCAGGGACAAAATTGTAGACCTGCACAAGGCTGGGATGGGCTATAGGACAATAGGCAAGCAAGCTTGGTGAGAAGGCAACACCTGTTGGCACAATTATAAAAAAAAAAATGGATGAAACACAAGCTTCCTCGGTCTGGGGCTCCATGCAAGAGCTTGCCTCATGGGGTAAGGATAATTCTGAGAAAGGTCAGGAGTCAGCCCAGAACTACACGGGAGGACCTGGTCAATGAGCTGAAGAGAGCTGTGACTACAGTCTAATAGAGGACCATTAGTAATACACTACACCATCATGGTTTAACATCCTGCAGGGCATGCAGGGTCCTCCTGCTCACGGCAGAACATGTCTAGGCCCGTTTGAAGCCAATGACCATCTGGATGACCCGAGAGAAGGCATGGGAGAAGGTCATGTGGTCAGATGAGATTTTTGGTATAAACTCCACTTGCTGTGTTTGGAGAAAGAAGGAGGAGTACAACCCCAAGAACACCGTCCCAACTGAAAAGCATGGGCTAGAAACATCGTACTTTGGGGGTGCTTTTCTGCAAAGGGGACAGGACGACTGCACCGTATTGAAGGGAGGACAGATAGGGTGCCTAACCCTTCCCTCAGTAAGAGCATTGAAGATGGGTTGTACCTGGATCTTCCAGCATGACAATGACCTGAAAAACACAGCCAAGGCAACACAGGAGAGACTCCGTAAGAAGCATTTCAGAGTCCTGCAGTGACCTAGCCAGTCTCCAGATCCGAACCCAATAGAAAATCTTTGGATGGAGCTGAAACTGTTTTATAGAGGTAACATACAAATGGGTGTAATTAATACAGGTAGTAAGTGCAAGTCTGTGAGAGCCAGAAATATTGCTGGGTGGTAGGTGATCAAATACTTATTTCATGCAATAAAATGCTAATTATTTAAAAATCATACAATGTGATTTTCTGGATTTCTTTTAGATTCTGTCAGTTAAAGTGTACCTACGACAATAATTACAGACCTCTGCATTCTTTGCAGGTGTGAAAATGGCAAAATCGGCAAAATCAAATACTTATTTTCTCTACTGCAGTTTTGTGACAAGTCCTTTATCTAAGACATGTTCCATATCCTAAGTAGAACAAATAAACTCTATTTTACTGATCCTCTTCTGCCTCTTAATTTAGTTATCAACCAAAAAAAACCTATAGGAGGATTTTTCAGATATCCAGTTAAGCCAAAACATAATTGGAATGCACTGGCTGGATTCAGCTCCTTTAACATTTAGTATTTTTCATAGTTATAGAGGACACAGCACAAGGACTTATAAGATGCCAGAAAAAAACATTTTTATTCCTCAAAAAACCTCACAGAGTGAGAATGCAGCCACAGTCAGGTCTGAAGAAAGTAAAGAGGGAGAGGTGACGTAGGGCAAAGAACACAAACAAGTGCTTTCTTTTTCTTCATTTCACTTGAACTTGAGTCTGCTGTGTGACCACCCCTCCTGTAGGCAGACATCACTGTTCTCAGAACACTTCAGGGGCAAATTACATTGCAGTCTTTGCTGAAACTACTCCTCCCTCACACCATAATTTAAACACACACACTCACACTGAAAACAACAACCATTGCTGATTACTAGAACACCACGTAGGACTCACTCGGTCTATTCCAATCTTGTAGCACTGAAACAGTAATACCAACAACGGGCAAAAATTTAATGTCAATGGGTTTATACCAGTCTCAATAGAGCCAAATGCTAACCTTCGTTCTCCAGACCCCTGTAAACTCCAGCAATGTGGCTGCCAGAAATTTTTTTACCATCGGTCACAAACTGTTGATTGCTGCAAATCAAGCAGCTCTTTGCTGAATAACGGTTACTGCTTCCTATCAAAATGATCCTGACACTGCTTAAAACAATATTTGTAAAAATAACAGTGTAAGTGGTACCATATTATCCACACGTCCACATACGTCTTTCACAGACAAATGTGGGATGTTGTAAGGATCCTATAAAACACAGTTTCTTATGGGTTAAAGCAAAGAGCGACTCAACATGCAGCAAGAATGAACAAAACAGCATTAACTCAGCATCTGTATGACCCATCATAGGCTTTAAGTCTGAGAGAAAGGTCTTGAGAAAAGAGGTCACTGCTGGCTCTGCACTGAGACATTCTTTCCTTAACACTACTTCCTTAGCAGGATATGATCTCTGCAATACTGAGAACTGAATCTCAATACTTTTCATATGCACAATAGCGCCATCATGTGGCAACATCAAATAGCTTTCTGCTACCAAGACATTGAACTAGAAAATACACTTTTTAACAGTTTCTGTTGGCTGCTTCAGACATAAGCCAGCAGGTTTGCAGCATATTATCCTAGTATTCCAAATCTGGAAAAACAAAATTATAGGCCTAACTACTTGGCACAGGACTAAATTTTTGCATTCGTCAAGTACAGATAATTGACTGGCCAATGTAATAAATTTCAGGAGTAATCATTCACATGCTCTTGTTCAACATGTACATTGCACAACATCCACCTAAATTGACCGTTTTCCCTTCTAAGCTACTTTCAAGCATAGTTTTTTCAACAGTGCAACGTAGGCCAAATAAATAGATGTAAACAAGAGACCAAATCAAATTAAATGTTCGTAGTTGTAAGATGTGCAGGAGTGGGGCTGTGATTGTGATGATGGCTCCATATATTCTGGTGTTTGGTAAAAGGTCATGGAAATATGAGGGAGCTGGGCTGAGGCTAAGCAGGGGACAAGGCCTTGCAGTTCCACTAATCAGGTCCTGTCTAAAGGCACTGGTTATCTATGACTGGTTATCAGTCCGAGACTACTAGACTGGGGTGTGCTTTGGGTGCTTGCCAAAAATGTAGTATTTGTAGTCGGGTAGGTTATTGAAGAATTTTCCAAGATCACAAGGAAAAACATGCTTCAGTTTGGGCAGCAGTTTCTCAATTGAATGAAATATGTACAAAAGGATAAGCTTGTACATTTTTAAAGAACATATGGAGAATTTGGGGAAGCATAGTTCTAACCACATTAATAATGACATTCTTCTGGGAAAAATAACTTTCCTACAAATAATCACTTAACTTTAACGTAGCATTAAGCATTCCTGCTTAAAAAGGACCTTATGCTGTAGACCTGAGACTTTGTCCCCTCCTCCCATTTAGGAAGAATAAAAAAACTAGTTCAAGGCCAAAAGTAATACACAAAAATAAAGTGAGCCAATGCACAAAAAAGCACGCCAACTTCTGTGAGGTTTCTAGACATTTACCCAAAAAAAAAAACAAAAAAAAAAACTCAACAGGTTTCCTACTCAACAGGTGATGTCCCTTAAAAGTCTTCTTTTTTTGTCTTTTGTTTTTTTACTACAACAAATACAGTCACACAATACGACATCCTTCTGACCAGGTGAGAAGTAGCAGTAGAAGAACACAACAAAAAAAATCCCAAAACATTCTGAGCCTCAGACATGCCAAAGAAGGCTGGATCTGGGCCTATGAAAAGAAACAAACTGATCACAGAATGAGAGAGAGCGACAGAGGAAGAGAGAGAGAGAGATTGGATGGGGAGAGAGGAGAAAGAGAGATGATGTGTTGTGAGCTGGAGCGAGCATTTATTTTTTGAGGGGCTGGTAGACAGAAGCGTTGGGGTCCAGACCAGAGGGACTGGTGTCCATGAACTTGGAGGAGTAGTGAGGGGCGACTGGGTTCATGTTGCTGGTTTCTGCTGAATAAGCGATACTGGGCATAACAGCCATCACCTCTGCGATCTTCTGTTTCAGGTCTTTTATCTCTTGGTCTTTCTGAAGGATCTGACCTGAAAGCAGAAGAGAAACATGTGTCTGTTTTAGTGAACTATCATTCTGTTCTCCTGGTATGAAGACCCACGTTCATGCAGAAAAACAGGCGTGTGAAGAAGGCTGCAGAATGGAAAAATGTCACAGAAAAAGTAGAACTGCTAAAGAAGGATATGGTCACATCCCATTACACACGTTTACAGTTTCTTTTTCTTTAAAAGTCAGTTTTAAAAACATCATCAATATTCATTTTTCTGTAATGCTCAAATAGAGAAAATACCATTTTCATTTTGCTGAATGTGAAAGTAAGTTTTGCACACGTCCTGGACTGGCCTTCCAGCAAACCTACCTCCCACATTCTGTTTGATCCAGGCTTTCAAGTTGGGAAAAAACTGCAAACAATGCTTTCTAATGGAGCATGTGCAAACCTCAGCAGCATCTGTCTTGATACCAGGTGCAGTTCAAGTTGACTGATTTCTTAAATGCTCCAAACAGCTACTTATCCAATATGTTCAATATAAATCCAACTAAAAGCATGACAGATACATGAACAGGTAAACAAACAGCGATTGTTAATAATTTACAAAAAGCTATTTTTGTTAGATTTTTTTCAAACTTATTCAAATATTTTAATAACTGAATCAAAAGTTTTACTAAATATTAATGGTGGTGTTTAAACAGGTAGGCTGAAGGAGTGTCATTCTCTTGGATGTATGTAACAGACCTTGTGCAATCTCCAGTTGCCTCTTGGCATCTCCAAGAGCAGAGAAGAGGTCCAGTTTGATCCTAGTCTCTGCACTCAGACTGTTCTCCAAGTGCTGAGTTTTGTCCTGCATTGCTGACAGGGCTGACATCAACACCTCTGTGTCCTTCTCATTCTCTTTATACTTATGCAGCTCCTGAAGGGGACAGAGCAACATTTTAGTTGAGTTGGTTCAATGTCAGTATAAAGGTTTCTCTAAGATGTTTTTCAGTCTGCTGAACATTTGTTTTCCATCACACTGGTGTGTGACGAACTACAGAGAGAGAGAGGAAAAAAAAATATATATATATATGCACCTGGACTTTGAGTTCGAGGTCACGGATCTGGTCCTCTTTTACTTTAATGTCCAGCGTGAGTTTCTTGCATTCTGTCTCCAGTTCAGAGATCCTCCTCCTGAGAGACTCTGTACATTCCCCTCTGAGACAGGCAGAGAGTTTATCAGTAACACACAAACTGGTCCAGTAACTAGAAGTACATGAATTAAAAATGTACTAGAAAGAGAAGAAATTAAAGTAAGGGAGTTGTCTAATCCTGAAATCCTGGTGGGTCTACCAAAATGTTACGATGCCACACACAAAATAAATGTGATTCTCAGAATAACACCAGGATTAAGCTGTACAGCAACAATATTAAGCTTTGAGGAACACAAAATGGGGAAAAAACATAAAATCAGGCAGCAATAAATACAATTAAATAAAAATCACAATCACTACGAGTTTAGAAAAACAGGTAAATGTAACACATTGGGGAAAAATGCTAAATGTAAAAACTCCAGAAATTAAACTATTTTAATACTAAGACTTATTATGTAAGAATACAGGTGTTTTTGCATGGGTGGCCTACAGTTTTATGGTGACAATCTAGCATCCATTTAGAAATGACATGCGTTTCACTTCAGAAACAAACAAAGGCCCATAAAAGAAAGGCAAAGGGAGCAATTGGTATACACAGATCTGGTGCTGATTAATGATCAGTACCTGGAAGCAGCAGCTAGAGCTACGGCCCGTGCGGCTGTGGCCTCTTCAAGTTTCTTGCGTTTTTTCTCTTCTGCCAGCTGCCTCTCTATCGCTGCCCGTGCCTCCTGCTCTGTCTTTAGACGCTTTTCCAGCTGCCCCAATGTCTGCTTATCCTTTTGTTTTGCTTGAACGGCATTGTGGAGCCTATGGCATATGAGTGCGCACACACACACACACTTAAATAAACACCTGGTCACAATACGGAGAGTATTCAGTCATCCAGATAACTCCAATATAAAAAGAAGTCAGGGCATTATGACTGGACAATGTTCACATTTGGCGCAAGTAGCCCAGCTTTCTGAGACATCCTACTTAATGAAATATTCCTCCCTGAGAGAATGAACACCAATTAAATCCTTCTTTGACCTGTTTATCTGGCACAAAGACAGATCTCTCACTTGTTCTGCAGCAGTTCATTCTCCTGGCGAAGCTGGCTGAGCTCAGAGCGTATGCTGCGTTCGGAGCTGCCCAACGAACCCAGCTGACTGCGCAGGTCCTGCTCAGTCTGCCTGCTTGCCTGCAGGTCTGCCTTCAGCTTCTTCACATCCTGCTCAAGCCTGGTAAAGAGACACACCAACACAACCATTACTGTCAAAACAGGTAAATATTTAGCAGCTCTCAAAAAAAAAAAAAAAAAAATCTTGCAGTACGTAATGTCTACACAGCCTTTAAACATTTCCACATATAACAAAACACCTCAATGAAGAAACCCACAATCCTGCACCAACAGAATGTGTACAATGTCATGCAAAGGTTTGGGAAACCCTGGTCAAAATTCCCATTACAGTGAACAGTAAAATGAGTAAAAGATGACCTTCCAGAGGCAGAAAATGTAAGATATTTCTTTAATATTTTAAGCAAGATTCCTTTTTTTTTTTTTTAATTTCCACCTTTAACAGTGTCAATATAACAAAACAAGGTAAAGGCACCAGAGATGGCAGGGCATGCTGACTGATAGCACACATCTGGAATAATTTTTAGCAACATTTTATTCCCTTTATTAAGAAAAGAACAATTGTTATATGCCAGTTAAGTAGACAAATACGACTCTAGCACTTAGAAAGAGCCTCTCTGGCAAGTATCACAGCGTGTTAAATGCTTTTTGCAGTCATTCAAATGTCTGAAAACTTGTTTGGGTGACTCGGCCTTTCTTACAGAAGACTTCTATTTCTGCGAGATTCTTGGGTCATCTTGCATGCACTGCTTTCTCTGTGCTACAGGCTGCAACACCAGCCCAAAGGGTGATCAATACACCCACATGTTTTATGGTTGGAGAGGTGATCTTTTCAGAAAATTCTGTACTTTGTTATTTCTAAACCACATCTTTGATAATTGTGGTCAAAAAGTTATTTTGGCTACAATTAAATACATTTATTTTAAATTATTTTACATTCACAGCACTTATTTCCCAAATGCCTCAGTTTGGTTTGTTCCTTTGCAAACATCGGACACTGAATTTTGTTGAGAGGATGCTGTAAAGTATTTTGTCTGTCTACTTTTACATGCAAGTTATATTTGTGCATGTTGCTGGGTGGGTTGGGGGGAGGGTTGTTTTGACTTTCTAGCAATCCTACAAACAAGACTCCGAACGTTTTCCTCCAAACTTGACCTATACCACTCCTGTTACAGGTGTTCATTCATTATTATATTACAAGTTGAAGAAAGGGCTACCTGAAAACATTAATGGCTGGATGTTTATTATTGGGACACTATTTTAACACTGAAGATTTTACACACCTCCGCAGCTCTGCTGTGTCTGCTCTACTCATACTAGCACAATAAAACACCAATACAATGTCAGTATCACTCAGTAATGAGTAGCTCCACCATTCTTGTTATCACTTCAAACAATCGTTTAGGCTGCTTGATGCAAGTGTTTTCAGGATGCTTGTGAGAACGTTGCTCCAAGTGTTGAAGATGGCTTCACGAAGGGCATCCACTGTCTGGAACCGATGTCCATTTCTATAAACTTCCCTTGCCATCCATCCTCAAATGTTCTCAGTCGGATTTAGATCAGGGGAACATGCAGGGTGGTGCAAAAGAGTGATGTTACTCTTCTGGAAGAAGTCCTTTGTCAGGCAGGCATTGTGAACTGCAGCATTGTCCTATTGAAAACCCCAGTCAATACCACACAGACTGGACTAATGGGCTTACTTTGGGTAGAGGATTGTCCCGTGTCTTGACGGACAGCCAATCGGATCCTGTGGCTCAGCACTGATGAAATTATTTTGGGTCTACCACTTGACTTTTTTTGTTCCATAACCCTCAGGATCATTTAAAAAATGCTAAATGACTGTCTTACTGCGTCCAACCTCAGCAGCGATGGCACATTGTGAGAGGCCTTGCTTATGCAGCTCAACAATCCTACCACCTTCAAAGTCAGTGAGCTTTTTTGCTTTTGCCATCAGGAGGTCTTGATAGTGTAAATACTTGACAGAAAATGACATGGAATTCAAATTTTTGTGCAGATTTTGGCTTTTAAAGGCTGTGGTCTTAAACTTTTGATCAGCTGAAAAAAATCTTGTTTGAGTAAAAATGCAGTTTTCAAAAAATTGGCTGCTTTTTGTCTCTTGCGCCAATTTCTTCTTTTGGCATTGTGAAGCTCTACTTAGAACCTTCTTAAGATCCAATAGTGCAAAATGCAAATTCTAGCAATTTTTTTTTTTGCGGGTGTGCCTTCACAGCCACCGTCGTGCTAGGCAAAACAAGGAAGCAGTGTGGGCTATGTGTAATGTCGTATTACGGTGTTTGTTGTTGCACCACTAAAGTATGGATGATGAAGAAAAAGAATTTCAACCGCCTTTGAAAGCAACCATTTGTAAACACTTTGGATTTTACCGTCAACCTGGCCCGGGTAAGAAAGGGCTTGACATGACTCATGCGATTTGCAGAGATTGCAACGGTAAAGTAAATCTGCTGGGCAAGACATTCACTGAGGTCAGAGTTGCACCCAAATCAGCCAACACCAGGGCTGAGGAGGAGCTGAACAAGTATCTGGCTGTACCTGCACTCTCAGAAGACCCCCTTCACTGGTGGAAGTCCAATGAGAGAGATTTCCCTCTACCAGCCAGATTAACTAAACGCCATATGTATTCCCTGGTACGGTACGAGTGTGGCAGCAGAGAGTATTCTCCACTGCTGGAGATGTAGTGACAGCTCAGAGGAGCTGTCTTGTCTTCAGAGCATGTAGATCAGCTTATTTTCCTGTAGAAGAACCTACAGATTTGATTACTGCCAATTTAGTTGTGTCAATCATTTTTTGTGATTTGCTGTTAAGAAAAAAAAAAAAAAAAAA
>BRDA01011408.1:249-14410 GCA_036984385.1 Crenuchus spilurus | reverse complement strand
TATTGACATTTGCCATCTCCACATCATTGCATTCAGTTTTTATTCACAATTTGTTTAGTGTCCCAACTTTTTTGGAATCCGGTTTGTACATAGGGTGACCAGATTCCAATTCACCGGATGTGGGACATAGACCATGTTTGTGTGGGACAATGTGGGACACCAATGCATCGAGGTAGTCTAAAATAACTTGGCACCTAGCACACTGAAAAAAAGAAAAAAAAAGAAATATATATATATATATATATATATAGTCATGCTCAAAAGTTTACACACCCCTTGAACTTTTTCACATTTTGTCACCTTACAACTACAGACTTAAATGTATTTTATTGAGATTTTAAGTGATAGACCAACACAATGTACCACAAAATGGTATTATGTGTATTATGTACATGTGTATTATTTTCAGCATTTTGTAATAATAGTATTGCCAAAATCATACTTCCCCCAAAAAAATCCCCTGTGAAGAAGGTACAATAAAATGCTTTTGAGGGTAACATCTACACACCTAGACATTTGACATTTGTGGGGTTTTACACCCCACTTACACATAATCCTGTGTGGAGCCTGTTAGAACAGCATAGAAAAACAGGACACTTAAACAAGCAAAAATGTTGTTTTGAACACTGGTCCACTGGTCAGCCAGCACCACATCAAAAACCTGCAAGAAGCTTATTGTGCATTTAATTACACAAAAATATGCACCTTTTATCTCTGCTGATTTTATAAAAGTAGGGATTTAAGCATTTAATTTATAGACTAAGATATTTGACCAGTCAAAGCTTAAACATTGTCTCTAAATATGAGCTGTGATTATTCAGCTTGTTTTTGCAGTGCAGGTGTCTCTGGTCTGGTTGTTATAATATAATGTGTGTGTAACACAACTCTGTAAGCACACTTGATGTGTTTATAACTCAGCTCTGAGTCAGAGAACATTAAGATGTACAGTGTATTAAGTGTACAATGTCATTATTTCTTCTGAAAAGATGTGAATCACTGAATTTAGACCAAAAACACGAGGTGATGTTAGGAGCTGTAGCAGAATCTTGGTTGTGTCTTTTGTTTGAACAACGTTCTAATAATATGAATTTATTAGGACTTCTGTTTGTTAACTATAACACAACTAGTGCTTTATGAGATGTTCTGTTGTTTTCTGTGAAATTATGATAATAGTAGTTATTTAAATACAGAAACAACAGAAACACAGAGTGCGATTCGTTCTGCTCACACCGCTGTGATGCGCGTGCACGCGAAGGGGAGTCGGATTCTGGCGGGGAGTCAGAATTTGGCACAATACCGGCGCTGTTCTGACCTGATTGGTTTGTGTTGGTGGGCACCCTTAACCTGTGTCCGAGGTTGACATGATCAAACAGCCCGCCCCGTCTCCTGATGACAGCCCTCACTGCTTTCCCCACACAGCCGTCTGAGAAATGCCAGTTTATAAAACACTGGAGTCTGACTATCAGTAACAATGCGGGACAACGTCTCAATTTGCAGGACGCGTGAAAAGTACTGAAAATGCGTGACTGTCCTGCACAAAGCGGGACATCTGGTTACCCTACATATACACACACATTCACTGTGATTTGTTTTGTCTGTGAATCTAAAAAACACATCTGTTACTTTGAGTATAAAGTATACTTTATGTGAATGCTGGAATTGTCAAAGTCAGCTTTATTGTCAATTTCTTTACATGTACTAGACATGTGACAAAGGAATCAAAATTACTTTCCTGACTATCCCTGTGGTGTTGACGACAAGACACTTCTAAATCTAAAGTAACAAATAATAAAATGAGTGATAATAAATGTTAAGGTAAACAGTAAAGTAAATAAAGTGCCAAAACATTGCAAAACTGACTTTTTCCGTTGTCTAACAGAGCCTGTCGGCTATACTTGTATTCCGACGTAGGCAGACGAGACGAACATGTAAACAAACACTTTTTAGACTAACAAAACACCATAGAGTTGGGAGAGCGAGAGGTCGCTGCATCTACATGCGCCGTCATCAGTTTAAATGATAAAATCATCATAAAAGCTTTGCTTTAAAAGTGGTAAAATAAATAAAATGATACAGACACAGACAATAACAGTATGTTGATTCACATTAGGGATGACCCCCTGGTCCTTCAGCTCCTTTGTTAGGTTGATTTGAGGGAGAGGTGTATCATTGAGGTATATGGCAATGATACTTCTTCTATATAAGGATAGTACTGTTGTAAATATTTTCTTTATTAACCTTTTATTAATAGGCTCTTTTCCTTCCTTCTGAATTTTATTTTAATGTGTTGACTCCTTAGACAATGCCTCTGATCAAATCCCCCACTGTTCCCTGTTATCTTGATAAGGTTGATTAACTCCCCCGCTTTCTAATTCCACATGGTCAGCCAAACGGCAGTTCAAAGTCTACTGCCCCCTCTTGAGTTGGTGCTCCGGTTGAGAGGGGTGGCATTTTCTTTAAAAACCTGGTTGCTAGACAGTGAAGTTAGACAAGTCAGAACAACAGAGTATATATACACACAAAAAAGGCAAAGGCATACATGGTTGTGATCATGTGTTCTTATGATTGGTTGGGAAGGAGAAGACTCATGATTGGTTTGAAATCTGGTCTATATCACATCATCAGAAGCTTCTTTTTTATTAAAAGAAACTCATACACTTCAATGTCTCCTGACTATCTTTTCAACTGGTGCTGAGGAAAGATTCTCTTCAATTGATCTCAAAACCTGGGATCCAGAAGCAAAAATATTTACATTTGGGCGGCACGGTGGCTTAGTGTTTAGCACGTAGCTCTCTATGACAACAATAGCTGATTAAAAAGTCTCAGTTTAGGCTTTATACACCAGCACAACTAAGCTGTCCTTGGGGGCCTTCTAACAACGTGACTATAATCATGTTCAAACCAATCATGACTCTTCTCCTTCCCAACCAATCATAAGAACACATGATAACAACCATGTATGCCTTTGCCTTTTTTGTCTATATATACTCTGTTGTTCTGATCAATAAACTGGGAAAATCTTGGAGTACAGTCGATGTTTCTGTGGTCATTTGACTTAACTGAGCTGATGACATTCCAGCGATCCTGTTCTCTTCTTCCAATAAACATCTAGGATCTCAAAGATCGGAATCGGGCCAATCACGTATTGGCTTTTCTGAACACAAACCTAAACCCGATCTTTGTCGTAAACACAGGAGTCGTAAAACGAGAGCAGAGCTTTTATCAGAACGTGATTATAATGTCTGCTGTGTGGAATTACTTCAAATTAGAAAGCGATACGAGTCCAACAGCGAGGTGTAATGTCTGCAATATGAGCGTTTCACGGGGTGGTAGTAGCAGATCTGCATTTAATACAGTGACATGCGGTGGTTCATGGTTGGGCACTGACTCCTTTAGAGTCGGATTTACAAACATATTAACCCAAAAGGGAGCTTATTCAATTGGCTACTGGTTATTTCGTACCTCATCAGCGTTCTTCTCTCTCTCTCTCACACACACACACGTAAGGTACGTATTAAAGGTACGTAAAGATAAGACAACCTTCCGTGCACCCTCCGTGCTCTTCACTCTCACTCGCCTCTGCGTAAAAGAGCAGCAACAAGCACCCGTTGGCTCACGTACACCCCCTTCAGTGCGGCAGAGTACTGCCCTGCCTCACGCTGTGCCTTTTCACTGCGGTTTTATGTCCCATCAGCAAAACTAAATATGTCACTAACAAACATTAAACGTAAATGATTAAAGACATCAGCCAGACTGTGGAAAATCAGGGTATATAAACGTATATGCAAACATTATATTGGCAACATGCAGCGATACGGCAACAGACACGTGCCAACTGCATGTATTAACCCAGTTTGTGATGGATTGCACATTCAGAGGTGAGGTTCAGCTCGTTGCTGTCGCACCTTGTGTTTCTCCCTTGTATTTGAACAGGAAATATGCAATTTCAGTGATTTTGACTATAAAATGTTTGAAATTAGTCATAAAGATCAGTGGACAAATATTAATATAAATTTTATCATTTTTTTTTCTTGTCATGATGACAGGTGAGGCTGACTGCACGTCCCTGATTTAATACTACAAATTTAATACGGCACCTAAAAAATAAACCTTTAACAGAATACAGTGAGTTCGTCAGACAGCTCAGTTAAAGGCTGTACCTAATCTACACTATCAGAAAGTTTTAAAAGAAAAGTCCTCTCGAGACAGCGCTATGACCAAGAAGATCACAGAGAGGGTCACTGAGTTCATTGCTTTAAATGACCAGCCGATCGTTGTGGTAGAGAATACAGGTTTTCAGTGTCTTTTAGAGCTTTTGGAAACACTTTACAATAGTTTGGAAGCTGGCAGTTTTTCCCTAAAGCATTGCAGTTGTTAAATATAAACATTGGATTAATTTTATTAACTATAATGTAATGTGTGCACTGTGTGAAGAGTATTATCTAGTTCTTATCTAGAAAATAGAAGTATCGGTTTGAGACACGGTATCGGGAGACACTAAAAAATTAATGACTCGGATCGGATACAGAAAAAATGTGATCGGGACATCCCTACTGACATCTGAAGATCCAGTCTTCTGACTCTTCTACTCTTTGTTAACATAAATAATGTCTTTTCTATTCAGACAAAAATGAGATTTGGAATTTTATAAGGCTCTATCTTAGGACAGGACCTTTATTATTCATACATGCTGCCACTGAGTAGTTATTAGCAAATATGGCATTATTTTTCCAGTCATGCTGATGATACATAGCTATACATATCAGCCAAACCAGACGACAAACTAACACTAAAGAAAATAGTTTTCAAAAAAAACTTTTTCAAAAAGGCAGGTTTGGTTTCCTGCAGTTTTACATTCCACAAACAGTGTAACGCTATATTAAATGGAGACGAGTTGAGCACTAGGACCCAGCGGAAATCCAAGCCACTCAGTCTGAAGCCGGTTTCCCTTTAGACTGCCCACAAGCTTATTGATTGGCTCTGCCATTTTTTGCTAATGTGTGATTGGCCGTCGCCACTATTATTCCATCAAATATTGTCTGGACTTGTAAACTGGTGTTTTGCATTTTGGCCAGTAGTCCGTGTTCACCTGTAAGTTGTTAATATGTTGGACATTTGTTCTGCCTCTGTCACATCAGCTAGACATATTTTAGTATTAGAGGTTTTATTGATGTTGTACCTGTTCATGAAAAAATAATCAATTAGTTTTTTCATACTCTGCATAATACCATTTATTCAAAAACAGATAACTGTGTGAGAACATTATTACACTGTACCTTATCAATTTGTTATTGGTATCAACATGAACCAAGGAAAGGGGTCCTCTCACAAAACAGCTTCTACATACAACACATCCTAATTGTGTGATCTGTGTAAAGATTACTGCTGCATCAACCCAGTGCATGGATGCCATAATTCTCCACCACTGAATACAGTGGCCCATTGAAGCCAACTGCCCATGAATTATGTGATATCCAGCATTTGGCATCCAGTTTTGATGAAATCAAAAGAGATGAAATCATGCTTTCAAGCTCATTGATGCTTTCACTGTTCATTGATGGTTCTGTATGATCCTCTAACAGATAAAACAAATTCTTCCATTCTTCATCTATCTGCTGGTGTAGAGGATGGCAGCCACAGTGATTAGCTCCCTGGTGTCATGTTTGTTTTTGTTTTTTAATGTTGTTTGGTGTACATCAAACTCCCTTAGTTGGAGTAATGAACAATGAATAGCCTTCAGAATGAATTAATTAATGAATGTTACACTTATATAGTGCCTTTCAAGATACCCAAGGACGCATTACAATTAACACACTCCATTTAGACACACTCAACCACACACACCAGCAAGAAGCGGCAGCCAGAAGCGATCGTCTACCTGGAGGACTATATCGAGCACTAGGGCTATCACCCAGGAGGAGTGCCAACCATATCTGGCCATTCATACATACATACATTCATACACAGACATACATATTCATACACAGACCAGGGTAATTTTTAGAGCATCTAATTCACCTGATCTTCAGAGACCATGTTTCTCCTGGTTTTACTCCAGAATTCATTGTAGATCCTTCAGAATGTCTGAAAATCTTCACTCCACCCATGCTGACCTTGCTTGGGCTTGCTAGAAGACGCTGGAGGAGCCGGCACAGGGGCAAATGTGCCGGCATGCTTGTGCGACTGAGGCAGTGTGGATTTCACACCTTTACCATCATTATTCCTCTCCAACCTCTGATCTCTCAGCAACAAAACTGAGGAATTACTTCTGCTCAAGCAAACCAGCATAGACTTCTCCACTGCCTCTGCCCTCTGCTTTACAGAGATCTGGCTGACTCAGCTGAGTCCGGACAGTACGCTGCACGTCCCGGGTTTCCAGCTGCTGAGAGTGGACTGAGGACCAGAGAGCAGCAGGAAAAGCAGGGGAGGCGGGATCACTTTCTACATTAACAAACGCTGGTGTAAAGACACTACAGTACTGTTAACATCATGCTTGCCTCATCTATAATCGCTCTTTATTTACTTTAAGCCATTCTACTGTCCTTGTGAGTTCACTTCCTTCTTTCTGGTAGGTGTGTATATTGCACCGAGTGCATGCACAAGCGACGCGCAGAAACAGCTGGCTGACCAGATAATTAAACTTGAGAGAGAGAACCTGGACTCATTTTGGTGATTTTAACAAAGCTCACCTCATGACGGAGATGCCCAAATACAAGCAGCACATGCATGCGCAACAAGAAAAGGTAACACACTGGACAAATGTTACACAACCATCAAAGATGCCTATCACACAGTCTCATGCGCTGCTCTCAGCCTTTATGATCACAGCCTTGTTTACCTCATACCAACAAACCGATCATCACAACAGTAAAAAGGTGGACGAGTGGAGACATTGAGCAGCTACAGAGCTGCTATGAATCCACTAACTGAGCTGTTTGAGGAGGCGACAGACAGGTTGGACAAATACAGACACTGTGATGTCATACATTCGTTTCTGTGAGGACAGCTCTATTTTGATCAAATCACCTGTCAGATACTGTAACCGTAATCCTTGGTTTTCAGCAGAATTCACACAGCTTTGCAGGGAAAAGCAGGCAGCGTTCAGGAGTGGATAGAGGACTGTGTTTAAAATACCTCAACACAACAAAAAGAAAAAAGAACCCAACACAGCAAACTCAAACCTCAAAGAAAATGGTGATGAGTACAATTCTATGCTATAGGAATGCAGTATGGGGCCTCCTAAAGTAGGGCAATCCAAGCAAATACCATAAAAAAACAAAATGAGTTTATCCTAAATATACAATGAGGATAGCAGGAATAATACCATCAATAAGGAATAGGATTTCCTATCCAATAAGGAATAGTGATTAACCTGAGTCATTAACACGTCCCACACAAATACTCACTGTTACTCTGTTAAATAAAATCCCTATACACACTATACATGAAAACATCCATCCATCCATTATCACACCTGCTTAATCCTTATCAGGGTCGTGGTTAGTCCCCTACCCCCTCACTGGGCGAAGGGCAAGCCATTATACTATTCAACTAAGCCCAGGACAGGGCACCAGTCCATCGCTGGGTTATATGAAAACAATACAAAGAAAAAAAAATAACTCCAATACCCTAAAATGCTAACAGCACGTGCATAAAAAATTCAATGTTGCTGTACCATAAAATATTTAAACAGTAACAAAGCCCTCTTCAATGGTGGTCGCTGGAGACTGTGTTAATGAATAATCCCACACTACGCCATCTGAAGGAGACTTGGCCGATGCCGTAATACTACTCTGAAATGGAGTCACAATTTAGAACCGGGACTGGACCTCCGGATCGGGTGGCTACCTGTAGCGGCAAGACCACACGACATGGCAATGAGCCACGTAGCAGTCAGTGTAATGAGTAAAATAACAGTGAGGTAAAGCTGGGAATTACTAGAGGACAGAGAGTCAAAACCCAGCACAACCAACTATCATTACACACAACAAATGTTAAAACTAACAGGTCTATATTGTTCACCTGCTGTTTTTGTGGCCCTGGTTTAGACACTAATCTGGTGCCACAGTGTTTGTATTTTATCATTTAGAGAAAATAATGAGGTGGTTCTGCTCAACCTCATCTCCCAACACACCAACTTCTCTTATAGAAAACTGTTTGAACCATTTTACTCACGTCTATAAGATGTCTGACCCTCAGCACAAGAGCTGATGTAGTGTACAGCACGAAGCATTAACAGGTGTTTATTACAGATCTCTCACCTGCTTCAAACGGCTTCATTACTACAGGACTCACCTGCAGATTAAACCACCAAAGCAAGCCAGAAAAAGTAATCACTGAGCTTTAAACTGAGCCCGTATGTGTGTTTATTCTCGACTTCTGAGAAAGACGTGTTATCAGCTGTCTTCATTAGACATATATCTGAACACACAACACTGAAGTCTTTACAGAACTTTAATGAACTGATTCTTAAATCACAAATTTTATATTAAACACACACACAAATTGTCCTTCTCACCTGCTCATTATAGCTCAGACACTCAGTCTGTGCTTAAACATATTTCTTCTCACCACAAAGTCTAGTGATTTTGTTTTAAAAGCTCATGAGTGGAGATGTTGGTTGTTGTCAAATAGCCAGATGCTCTTTTTTTCCTTTTAATTTGATAAAAATTGAGATTTACACCTTTTGTGCTCCCTGCTCGCTTTTAGGAGTGATTTCAGTGACACAAAGTTTTCTGGTGAAGTGAAATCCATGTTGCACCAACTGTTTACCTTCTACACTAACACACCTCTCTATACTTGTTTCTCCTCCAACACACACAAAAACTTCTCACTGGTTTCTTTGTCAAACTGTCGTCAAAACGCACTTGTAGCTCCTGAATGTAGTTAGAAACAGGCATGTTTAAGGTTATAACAGTTCACACCTTTCATCATTTGCTCAGTTTGGATTATAAACTGTAGATGCTTTTGAAGTGTTTATGAGGTCATAACAGAATGATTCTACAACTGTTAGCAGCAAAAGAAAAAATTTCTCTTAGGATATCACTTAGGACAAAAGTTGAGAGAGTTGAGTAATAGAGCACCTCATAACTAATATCAACTCATTCGGTCAAAATAATTAATTTTGAAGAGAGAAAACTGTGTATATATTTCTTAGATTCCACTTTAATCATTTTTATTTAAAAACAGTGTAACTTACAGTAATCTTTTTGAGATGTGAAATATAAACCTATGACAATTAGGTAGTATTTGACTGGTACTGAACAGTATTGCTCTCTAGTACACTTTGTACAATTTATAGAATTAAACAGAAAAGTCTATTTGAACTTACATACATAAGCCGCAGAAGATAAGATGTTTGTAAGCCATAGTGAAGAGTACATTACAGCTGTTAATGTTATTGATAATTCCGGGGAAAAATTTGTTTTGAAGCAGAACTTCAGGACATTTTCCCATGGTGTTTTATGTTGGATTTGTATATTTTTTTAACTCTAACTGGTGTAATCTCATCTTGAACACAAACAATTTTAGAGTTTACTTAGTTTCCAGTGAGGTCTACAAATCAAACAAAACACACTATTGAATAACACCATTAACAGAAGCTAACATGTTTAGATACAACAATACATTATATGACGGTTCACTTGTGATGTGTGTTGTCATTTCTGAAATGCACCCGAAACTTCAGGTAGTTTCTCTCTTGTGTGAATACGCTGGTGTCTTAGGAGATGACTCTGTTGAGTAAAACGTTTCTCACACACTGTACAGTAATATGGCTTCTCTCCTGTGTGAATACGCTGGTGTGTTATGAGCCTACTCTGATGATTAAAACTCTTCCCACACTCTGTACACTGATATGGTTTTTCTCCTGTGTGAATATGCTGGTGTTGTTGGAGACTATTATGGTCAGGATAACTCCTCCCACACTCTGTACAGTAATATGGTTTCTCTCCTGTGTGAATACGCTGGTGTTGTTGGAGACTACTATGTACAGTAAAACTTTTCCCACACTCTGTACACTGATATGGTTTCTCTCCTGTGTGAATACGCTGGTGTTGTTGGAGACTACTCTGTACAGTAAAACTCTTCCCACACTCTGTACACTGATATGGTTTCTCTCCTGTATGAATACGCTGGTGTTGTTGGAGACTACTCTGTACAGTAAAACATTTCTCACACTCTGTACACTGATATGGTTTCTCTCCTGTGTGAAAACGCTGGTGTACTAGGAGATAATCCTGTTGATTAAAACTCTTACCACACTCTGTACACTGATATGGTTTCTCTCCTGTGTGAATACGCTGGTGTTTTACAAGACTACTCTTTCGATAAAAACTCTTCTCACACTCTGTACAGTAATACGGTCTCACTCCTGTGTGAATATGCTGGTGTCTTAGGAGATGATTCTGTTGATTAAAACTCTTCCCACACTCTGTACAGCAATATGGTTTCTCTCCTGTGTGAATACGCTGGTGTTTTACGAGACTACTCTTTTGAGTAAAACTCTTCCCACACTCTGTACAGTAATATGGTTTCTCTCCTGTGTGAATACGCTGGTGTTTTAGGAGACTACTCTTTAAAGTAAAACTCTTGCCACATTCTGTACAGAAATATGGTTCCTCTCCCTTGTGAATACGTTGGTGTTGTTGGAGATTACGCTGTACAGTAAAATTCTTCCCACACTCTGTACATTGATGTTTGCCTGTAGTTTCTGTGTTTTCCTGCATTTGTCTGTGAGATGTTTCAGAATGAAGCATGTTAGATGATGTTTGAGTATCAAAAGTTCTTCTGGATGCCATATTCCTTTTTATCTCTACTAATTTCAGCAGGGTGATGTATTCGTCTTCATCTATATCCTGCGGTGGAAGCAGACACCAGGACTTTCAACAGGACATTGTTAATTCCTGCAAAAGAAAATAATGTAAAATTAAAATATAATAGAACACAGAATATTTCTGAAAGTCTGTGAACAAAGCCCAAACCCCATTTCCAGAAGTGTAATATTTTCTAAAAATGCATGAAAAACAGATTTGTAATTTGTTCATTTATGTCAACTATTATTAACAGACAAAAGCAAAAAGACTCAGATTACAGTTACAGCCTTCAGTCTAATTGACAAAATAGACAAATTAGACCAAAAAAAAGGGAAAGAAACAATTACTTTTAATTACACTTTTTAACTGTTGGGAACTGAACATAATTGCTACAGTTTTGTAAGCTGAATTTTTGTCCATTCTTGCTATAAACAATATTTGAGCTATTCAACAGTCCTTGGTCACCACTGTCTGTTTGCACTCTTCATGATGCTCCAAACATTTTGAATAGGAAACAGATCTGGACTGCAGGCAGGTCATTCAAGCACACACAACATGTCTATGAAGCCTCACTGTTATAACTGGTGCAGAATGAGACCTGACATTGTCCCGCTGAATTCCTGAGAAAGAGACAGCATACATCTCTCTCCAATATACCAATAAGTCTCCACATCAATGGTACACATGTAGAGCACCCATGCCTTGGGCACTAGAAGTGTGAACCTTCACCGATCTCACTATTCAATTTGTTTACAATTATCATGTCAAAGATTCAATTTGATTCAATATTGCGATGCATCACAATGTGGGACATGAATTTTCTGTATTATTTCGTTTGGTTGGCAGGCTTTGCACATAGCCTTTGTAAAGCTGGGCAATATGGCCAAAAGGTTCCATCACAATATATATTTTTTTATATTGATCAATCTCAATAATTATCACGATATTACATTTTCTAACACTGTCATAGTTTTTAAATAACATTTTCTAAAAACATCTGACTAAATACGTGAAATGTTACTATTTAAAATATTAAACTGTTTACTGCCAGAACATAATATACAGGAACACAGAATGCAAATAACTTAAATACAGCAAGATTTCACTGTAACTAAACTTATACTTGTATAAATATAATACTCTGTTATGTGTCCTGCAGAGAAGTAGAAAATATTACAACATAACAAAAACTATTAACAAGATAAAAAACATTCCTACTGCAAAGTTTTAAGCCTATAGGACTGTTAATGTACTGCAATGAACATATTAGCAAGCCTTTGACCTCTGACGTATTTCCTGTTGTGAGGAATGTAAAGCGAGCACAGACAGATGCGCATGCGCAGGAGCGTGAAGCGCACAGTGACTCGTGCAGCTGTGTAAAAACATATCGCTGTGCTGAGCAATATCACGATATCGATTTTTTTTCATGATACGTTTGCTCTTGATGCTGATAAGCCACGACAATAGAATTCGATAAGTATTAACATTCGCTTCCATTTCGTCTAAGCAGCTTGACAGTGAGTTCAGAAGTCTTAATACTGCTGCTCGTTAGACAGCTCCTCCTCACCAGCGCTGCCAAAACGCACTGTTGTGTTTAAAGGCACAGTATGTAGTTTGCAGCGACATCTAGTGGTTTAGTTTCCATATTGCAACAAACTGAAAACTATTTCCACAGCCCCCCCCTTTCCAAACATGAACGATGGCCGTTAGGTGTTCTTTGATACTCCCGAATGTGATGTCTAATAGCGGCTTTAGAGCTAGTGATATGTCAAGTGGTAAGATTAATTTTAATTAGAAATTTAGGAAATGTAATATGTAAAATTATCATAGCTACAATGCAAAAACATTTTCTGCACTTCAGTAGTGCTATTGTAAACGTTAGCTGTTTTCTGTACAAAAGATAACGTAACAAAATAAACACATCAAACTTTTTTTTTCACAGCAAGACGGCGGCTTCACACGCTCGTAGCATACCCAGTTTTAGTAGTTTTTATGTTGGTTTACGTCAGTTCTGATACAGAATTCATGCGCCCTAGGCGGCTGCGTTACTGCCGAACCGAACTCATGCAGGCAAGACAGTTTAGCTACAGAAGCAGCAACTGTGGACAACAACATTCGGGCTGAGCTGAGCAGACTACGGCTTCTCCTGCCGGAGCAAAACCCATGCCAGGCAGAGAAGACGAGACCAGTGTCAGAAGCGGAGCAATTGGGGTGGCACGCTAGCCAGGTTAATGGCTAACGCTCTCTGGACAATAAGCTGGACCTCCTGC
This sequence comes from Crenuchus spilurus, assembly GCA_036984385.1. Classification (NCBI taxonomy): domain Eukaryota; kingdom Metazoa; phylum Chordata; class Actinopteri; order Characiformes; family Crenuchidae; genus Crenuchus; species Crenuchus spilurus. The sequence continues at coordinate 1,326 of BRDA01011408.1, read as the reverse complement.
GGCTGAGGATGAATGTTTCTGAGGAGATGAGGAATTGTGCAGTGATTTGTCTCACAGAAACATGGCTGAACCAGAGCATGCCGGACTCGGCCTTCCAGCTCGCCAGTCGGTAGCTCTTCCGAGCGGACCGTAACCAGCACTCCAGGAAAACCAAAGGGGGCGTCTTAATAATCTACGCCAGTGAAGGTTGGTGTACAAACTGTGTGTTGGTAAACCGCCACTGCTCTGAGGCGAACATAAGAATCTTGACGAGCATAAGAATGTTCCACCATCTTAACAAATAAGCAAAAAAAAAACTTTATTCTTGCTTCTCCTCCGTGTATTTCTTATTGAGGTATATGTTTATTTATTCTTCTTCACCTGTTTTATGTTAGCCAACGGTTAAACAAAGCTACAGCGCCATCGAATTTGAGTGGCCAATTCGTCATTACAATACAAACAGTTTTTCAGTTTGCTAGCCTCTTGTTTGTCCTTTTCATACTACTGTAGAAACATGGCGATGCAACATGGCGGCCTCTCAGTCAGTGTTCGCCTTTAAGACAAGCGTGTGATTGGGGGAGAGCATAGTGGGGGGCTGGGCGAGAGAGCACGAGGTCGCTGTGTGCCCGTCTGTGAGAGAAGGAGGAGGAGGGTGGCTCACTGTGTGAGTGTTCAGCGTGCGGGCTAGCATTAAACTGTTAGCATGTGGGCACTCTAGCCTGTTGTTATTTTGGAGTGGCTGCAGCCGCCAGCAATTATTGTAAGTTTCAACAATAAAGCGACCACTGTAAACATCTTCCTCTTGAAATGTTCTTGTAATAATTCAATCAAGGGAACCTTCGCTCAGCTTGGCAAGGGCTTAAAAACATGGCCGCTGTGAACACCATCAGCAACCGCAGCTCCGAAACTATTCAGGTAGATGGCAGCAGCCCGGTATCTCTCCCCAATGATCTCAACCGCTTCTACAGTAGGTTTGAGAAAGACAATTCGATTCAGCTGGAAAAGATTAGGAGTACACTTCAACCTACAAACTGTGCACTCACCTTCAGCAGTGCTGAGGTGATGAGAGCCCTGAGGAGGACCAGAGAGACCAGCTCA
>BRDA01011406.1:56489-85970 GCA_036984385.1 Crenuchus spilurus | reverse complement strand
GGGTAGAATTTACATATAAATAAACCGACACATTTTATGATGTAGCCCGAAATTGAGCTTCCCCTCCTTGAAAGACCAGCATCCGCCACTGGTGCTGGGATACATTAAGAGAACACTCAAATTCTTGAGCATTTGATTCTTGTAGACAAAGGGTGTCAAACTCCAGTCCTGGAGGGTCAGATTCCTCCACAGTTTGGTGATCAAACACACCTGATTCAACTCTGCAGGTAATGAGCAGATTAAATTGTAGTGTCACAGCAAAGAAATCACCAAACTGTGCTAGACCACCAGGACTGGAGTTTGACACCCCTGTTGTAGATGATGTGCTGGATGCTGGAGAAAATGTACCTGAGTGACTTTGACAAGTGCCAAATAGTTATGGCCAGACATCTGGGTCAGAGCATCTCTGAAGCTACAAGTCTTGGGTGGTGCTTCTGGCCAGCACCTATCAACAGGGTCTCCAAATTCTCCAAAATCTCAGTGTGAGCATCTGTTGGAGGTGTTGGATATGTCCAATCCACAAAGGTTTCACCTCACAATTTACTGGACTTCCACTAACATCTTGAGGGATCTGCCGCTAACATCTTGAGGGATCTGCCGCTAACATCTTGAGGGATCTGCCGCTAGCATCTCGAAGGATCTGCCGCTAACATCTCGAGGGATCTGCCGCTAACATCTCGAGGGATCTGCCGCTAACATCTCGAGGGATCTGCCGCTAACATCTCGAGGGATCTGCCGCTAACATCTTGAAGTACCCTGTCCTTAGCTAGGATAGGGTGTAATGCTCTGTGCACAGTGAAGGGGTAGGGGACTCAGTGACTCTGATCAGGCTGAAGCAGAAGATGATGGATGGACTTGATAGGTAGTAATATTAGCAAACTCATTTTGATGTTATGATTGGTTGTTGTATACATTGGTGCTTCAAAGTTTGTGAACCCTTTCAAGCTTCACCAGATTGTCACCAAAGTCCTAAAAATACATCAAGAAAACCAAATCAATCAAATAAGACAAAAATATTCAACTTGGTCAGTTGTTTAGTGATCCAATATTACATATCAATGAGTGGCAAAAGTACAACTTACTGGACTTGCTGCTAAAATCTTGATGCCAGATACCTCAGGACACCTTTGTGTCCATGATTTGGTAGGCAGTCATATTACCAAACTGGTTTTAATTGGTGTACAACAGAATTTACAGGTGTTTATACTCTAATGTATTCCTTATGCAGGTACCTGAACCCTGAGATGAGCTGCATTCTCCCCTTCATGAGTTGGCATACAATAATCTAATCTGAGCGTGGATGCAGAGCAAGGAGTTTTCCATAAATATTCATATCCGTTTCAGTTAGTGTGCGGCTCGGGGACAGGTGCTGGCAGTGCGAAGGGTTGCAGGGTTATAATGGTTCAACTCACCATGGTGGAGCTCATACGAAACGTCTGAACGTCTGAATCTATTTGGAGTCACACACACACACACACACACACAAGTTCTGTGTTGCCTGAAGGTTTCCACAGCAACCCACTGGAATCTCAACTGGAATCTCTCTCTCTGTTAAAAAGAAAAATACAGCAGCAGGAAGTGACAAGTGAGCACAAATGGCAAGCAAATCCCTGCCAGCTTTCAGACAGCTGAAATGTCTTCTCCATATAGGAAGAGAAAATACAGCTTCTGCAATTCTTCCTGAGACCAATGACTCATTTTAGTGCCTTTTTAGTTTTTCCTGCCACATATGAAGGCCACTTATTTAGATTGATTTAGAAGGATTTATTTGAAAAAACAGAAAACTGTACAGGAAAAGGAAAAAGCTAACTTTGCTTTTAATGGAAGCCAATGAAACAACATTTTGGGCCATTTGTTTTGGTCTGGTCATCATGACATTTATACACAGTGTAAAGAGCAACAGGTATTTTCAAAATATGTCAGAAACTAAAAAATGGCAAAAAAAATAGATATTTGGTTTTTGCAAATTATTTCAGTTTTAACTCTCTTTAGTCCGCGCTCCTGCTGGTGGCATATTAACAAAATTCTGCAAAAACACATATAACTCTGCAAGATGTTATCCTAGAAACAAAACTAACCATACCCTGGAGACCTTAAAGGGTCTAATTTCTTAATATATATGACTTAAATTGAAATATATTTTTGCATTCTTGTGATAGTTTAAATATGCAGAAACATTTTTCAGCTTTAGTCAGAACACTGCACTTTTTCCGCCCACTCACACGATCTGTCATTCAATTGATAACGACTTGATAATTCCAGACATTCCACTGGAGGATTAACAGCCCAGAAATGTGTGAAGACTCCCATTTAGTCTCTCTAAACAAAGCTTGCTGCACCTGAACAAAGACCTCTCAATTGAGTGTTCATCTCATGAATATTCAATGTAGGGTTAGTGGCTGAGTGAATAGAGAGTGTATACTCACATTTGTTAAGCTTTAAAAATAAAACCGCATACAATTTCTAAAACCTGTAATGGCCACTGTGTTGCTAACACCTCTGGCTAATAGTTTAGAGCAGATTTATCAAAATGTAGATTTATGACACTCTTACTGTTCTGACACTGTTGTTGCTGAGTTTGTGCTGAACAAAGGCCTGTGTAACACTTTTTCCCCAAAGTTAGGGCATGTCAGACTACATCTGCATGTCTGAAATACCCTCAGACTCCAGAGGGTTAAGTCGTCAATTAAATCACATAATGAAGAAAACTTTACTTAGAAGAAAAGACGATGTTTGTGACTAAATCTGTATGTCATGTTTCATTCCATTGTTGCCAGACAGTACACACTATGTTATCATTTAAAAAATTATTCAATATAATATGACATGTCCATCACATTTTTATCATTACATTTGCATTATTTTTATAATGCATATTTAATAATGCATTAAATCACTAATTTTATGTGTACAGCCATCCACAATTGTTATTATCCTACTTATTTAAATTACTTAAAGAGCCTGGACCAACTGACAACCTCTTTTTTCTACTCAAGTTGTTCATTTTTGCCTGTGTGAGCTAATGAAAGTTTGCTTCAAATGAACCACGTCAAATCTTTTTTGCAATAAGTGTTATAAAAACATAAAAAATTGTTAAAACACTGAAGCATTTACTTTTGGTTGCAGTCCCAAACAAATAGAACTGAGCACTCAGTTACTGTCCTGATTTGGTAGCACAAATCTAAGTTTGCGAGATGAACCTACATCAACACTACACATATAAAGTCCCTTCAGTGCTGTGCAGCCTAAATAAAATACCCAGGAAAATATATTTAAGTTTTAGTGTTCAGAAATTTATTTTAAGCATTTGTTAGTATATTACAAATCATAAAACACACTTTCAGATCTTTTGAAAGGCTCTTTTTCAAAAACCATCGACATTTTGCATTTATTTATTATAGTTGCTGCATAAATACATTGTATAATATAAACATTTATATCATACTCATCAGTCATACTGTAGTTGTCATCTGCACAGAACTGCAAAGCAGTAGGTTTAGAAAAAATTTTTACCATGAGTGATGGAAAGCTGTTCAAAACAGGGCTTAGTGGCAGTAAACATTTATTCAACACTTGTCTCATTAAAATTTACATAAATAAAATAAGCCCATTTCTGAGTAATGTGTGGGGGAAAATGCAAACATTAATACAATTATCACAATATTATGTTTTGTGATGCTGTATTGATTGTAAAAAATATAGTATAGATTTTTAACAAATAGTTTACATGTAAAGATTCCAGTTCAACTGAAATAAGTATTATAAGGGTTCCCCACTGACAGCTTTACTAAAATTAGATTTTAAAAATCGTTATATCCCCTTTCTTGCAGTATGACAATATATCAGAATATATAAAATCATCATGCCAGCTCTTGTCCTAGTAAACAGTGAACTGTCTGCAATACTGCCCAAGAACTACTAATCCCAAAAGCCTTAATTTTGTATGTTTGTCCATGTAAGCATGTTTACTTGATATTACTCAACTCAATACAGTACAGATGTATTCAGTACAAAAAATAAGAGGCAAACTTTGCATTGTTCAGTTTAATTACCAGAGTCACTGTGACTCTAGACTCAGCTTGCCAATCCCTAAACACAGCACTCTTGTGTTTCGCCAGTACAGTCTCCGAGGAGGAAAGAGCAGGGTGGTCAGAAATGCTGTGTGAGAGAACAACCTCTGTGACATGGTCAGGAAATACCCTGAGATGTGGGGACTTTCCTCCCTCAGCATGCAAGGCCACAAAGAGTCCTGCCTAAAAAAAACACAGAACTGAGGGCCAGATTCTAACAAAACATTTTAGTGTTTAGCTTTTTTATGTTTTCAACATCCATTATATTTAACCAAAGCCTGAAAGTTTGGCAGCATTTAAGGTGGAACACGAAACTAATGGGTGCATGACTGTAACTACTGCACCATTTAAAGTTCAAATAAGAAACTGAAATAAGAAGTTACCTTCAGTTTCATGCAGAAACATAAAAAATTAGCAGAAATACTTACATTTCTCCTCTCGTTATTGCCATGGACAGTTGGTATAAATCCTCTTTTCAGAAAAGTTTAGCTCTTACAACCCTGTTTTGTACTGACCCAATTTGTGGTTTGACAGAAATGCCTGATACCCAAATGTATGTGTAGACACACTGTAAAGATAACATTTACCCTTTAAGTTCTGAGCAAGTGTAAAATGATTGCTTTATATAAATGCAAATGAAGAATATTAATAAATACAACTTAAATAAATTACAACTACAAATCTTATACAACCAGAATAATCAGAGATCATGAAACACTCATATTTCAGTAGAGATGGCAGGCACTGTAACTACAGTACAACCGGCAGACACTGGGAGGACAATTACATTAGATTTCGTCAGCAGTCAAAACAGACAGACTAATGAAATAGAACAAAGCTATTTCCTCTGTGCTGCACATTATAATGCAATATGTACTGTTGTGTCAATACATGAAAGTTGTCTTTTGGTGCCAAGACAACACTTACATTGGCATATAGTGCACATATGTTTTTGATATGAGAAAATCAAACATATATGCCATATATATCATCAAAAGCACCTGATTTTTTCTGTTTTTATTGTTACAACCACTCAATATGTGAGCTAACCAATATAACCCAGCCAAAATTACAGTATCTCATTGTACTATCATCATAAAAATCAGATATTTAAGAGATTAGTGTAAAAGACTAATTAAAGACGAATTATTCAACAATGTCATTTTTTAGTATTACTGAAGTGCACTGATATTAGGAAAGTTACCTTCTTGTGCATGGAGCTGCACACTGCATGTCCAGCTTATGTTTGTTTTGAAGATAATTGAGCTCTTTGTTGGAGAAGAGAGGAGGCAGGAGGGGGAAGACAAAATACAAAAAAAACCAAGTTTTCTTTAACTTGGACTTCATTCATACCTTAATAGACAAAAAGATCCAAGTGTTCACGTCTCCTGCAACTTGATCAAAAAAACCACACCCTTTCTAATGAAAGAAAGGTAAACATGCCCTGGAGTCTGAGGGCATTTAAGACACTCTGATGTAGTCAGAAATGCCTTGACTTTTTTTTTTTTTTTTTTACAAATTACACCCATCTAAAATATTTTTTCCCCAAAGTGTTACACAGGCCTTTGTCCAGCACAAACTCAGCAACAACAGTGTCAAAACAGTAAGAGTGTCATAAATCTATATTTTATTAAATCTGCTCTAAACTTAGACTTTCTAAAAACCTGTTTTCAGATGTGCTGATATATTGTGAAAAAAAACCACTCTAAACATTTCTAGCCAAGACTTTTGAGCTCAAAACTGAATAAACAGAGGTGTTGCCTACACACTGCTCATTACAGTTTTATTACAACAAATGTGAGGTAACACTGTTTCACTCATTCAGTGGCTCCTAGATTGAATATTTACGAGATAGGTGTGAACACTCAAGTGAGAGGTCTTTGTTCAGGGTCACATTCCACGACCATTAATTTACCAATTGAATGTCTGAAATTACCATGTCATTATCATACGAATGACAAACTGCATCATTTGACAGGAAAAAATGTGCAGCTGTATGACTTGCTCTGACAAAGCTGTCTCTGCTTATTTATGCTCTTCTCTGAAATCTCTAAAAATATTTCTCTATTCAAGCTATTTATATATATATATATATATACATACACACACATACATACATACATACATACACACACACACACACAATTATATACGAACAAACGAACATTACACTTATATAGCGCCTTTCTCAAACCCAAAGACGCTTTACAATCAACACACTCCATTTACACACACTCAATCACACACATCTCTTCATATATATATATATATATATAGGTATATAGCATGTATTTAATGTTGATACCATATATATGGTAATTTACTCAAACACCAAATGAAATATTCTAATAATTTAAGATTCTGTATTTTAATTGAGATTTTTATAAGCTATAAAGCCAAACTGATCAACAGAAAAAACAAATTCCTTGAAATGTGACTTTACCCATAAACATAATATATATATATATATATATATATATATATATAACAGCTGACCTTGCTGAATTAAAATGAACTTTACCATCATATTTTATTTTTTAAGCTGTACCAATATATTTTTCCTGCACAAAATTTATTTTATAGCTTTAATAAATTTAATTTGTAATATGCATATACTTATGAAATAAGCTATATAGCTACATTATATTTCAAATGTTTATACAAACTCTGCCAGTGACCAACATTAAATGTTTTAGCATTTTGGTGTTTTAATCATGTAAAATGTAGTGTCTGTGAAAAGCACAGTTTTTCTGGTCTTGCAAGTTAGCCCCATTTTTTTTTGTTTTCATACAATTTTGGGATGTTTTTGAGCAGAATTTTCATTTTATGGAGACAAACCATTACCCTAACTACTAGCCTTACTTTAGCCTTTTCTTAAAGCATCTTCACTTTAAAATGCAATGACTTACAAAAGCTTTTGGTCCTGAGAAGGAAGAAAGGTTCCCACAACATGGGTGTGTAAACAGGTTGAGGTCCCCACAATTCAGTATAAACCTCACACACACACACACACACACACACTGTCTCTGGTGACTCACTGACATACCTTTCTCATAGACATCAGCTTCCCCCCATTGCTGTTTCTATGACAACCACCTAATAGGCTGTGGTTAGTTGGGCCAATGACTCCAAATCAACCTGAAGCCCACCTGGCCTTCACACTGTGGCTTTTCTCTATTACGCTGTGTTCTAGAGGAGGAATCTGCCTGCACAAGCCTTGACTCAAAGGCTGCAATGTGCTAGTGTACTGAAGGCCAAATTTGAGGTTTTCCAAATAAGTGACTCAGGGACATAAACTCTACAAATAAATACATAAAAACACAACATAATTTATAACATCACTACAGCTGTGGACATGAAGGGTGGATGCTTGACCAAAATAATTATATGTAACAAAAAACCAGATAATCTCCTGAGGGTAGAAGAGGCCACTGCATATTTTGCTTCACATATTTGCAAAATTACAACCCCATGGAATAAAGACAACACAGATGTATGTTTGTGTGTTTAACCTCATTTTATCTACAGTAACACATTAAAATATTAGTATATTTTGAAAAAGTTTGTTGTTAATTGTTCATAATTAAATTCAAAAAGGTAAACAGTCATATTTTACATTAATTAATTTTTATGTGAAACATTTAAAAAAAACGTCAAGAAATGTAATGAATATACAGTAAATTTTAGTTTAGATTTTTGAATAAAATTATGAACACAAAACAACTTTTTCATTATCTATCATTTTGGCTCTATATATGTGAAATTAAATGTGACCCCGCCAGGGAAAACCAGGTCAAAGTCATTCTTTTTTTTTTCTCAATATTTGTTTTTTTCAAAACAACTTTTTTGTGAATTAAAATTTGTTTTTGATCAAAATATGTACTCTGATAGATATCTGAGACTGTTATCTTTCATTTACAGCAATAATACCGAGTGGCTAAGTTTTGTCGCTAATGTGAGTGACACGATATTGACACGATATCTCAATAAGTTGACAAGTGACTGGTCTGGTTTTCCCTGGTGGGGTCACAAATACTGGACTGCAGATGCAATTAATCTGTAATTATACATTTAAACTTGTATACTAATTATAGTCTTAAGTCAAATTGTGCTTACAAATTGTAAGCTTTATTAGATCATACTTTTAAATATAAAATTAAATACAACAATATTGAGGAATCACAATATTTGAGTTGATTAAAAGGCTGAATTAGCTGCTGAACATTAAAGGAATAATGGGAGTTTGTGTAACAAAAGAGAAGTCATGGGTCAAATAGCTGCTAGACCACTTTATTCCCCAGTACTATTTGTGTGTATTTCAGCAAAATGTGGTAAAGCCCATGAATTACGTTCTGATTGGCTGAAATCTGAGTTTCTTTCAGCTTGCCAAGGCATCTTCTGGGCAGCTGGCCAAAAAGAATGTGGAGCGATTTGCCAAGAATGTGTTATTCCTGGAGAAAAACCCTCCGATTGGATTAGCTTCCAAAAGCCTGGAGAAGCGGCTTGGCTTGTTTGTCAGATCCGTTTGATTGTTTGTTTTTTTGCTCTTGATTAATCTTAACATGTTCATTGGGTGGAATCATGGCATCTGCAGGTGTGTGAGCGAGGCTAAGACTTGTGAGGTTGACGTCTTTCTCCTTCTTAACCTTGTTTTTGCCTCCATTATATGTCAAAAGGCCTTGATGGCCCTGGCGGTCAAAGTCATTCTCTCTCGTTTTTCAGACATGAACCATTCTCTTATTCCAGTCATTTCTTTCTCGTTCATTTTCTCTCCTCCGCCCCTCCCCCACCTCCGATCTATGAATAGAGCAGATTGTGTGTTGATGGAATTCTGAATAAGACCCAGTAGATTGTCACCACTGTTATCCAGAGATGTGAGAATGCTGAACGGCAAAGAGAAGAAAAGAAACGAGCTATTAGAGGCAGCATGAGGTGGGGAATATAGCTGGGTTGTTCACAAAAGGCCTCCCACTGTGTGTGCCTGCTGCATGAAACACACACACACACACACACACACACCTTGGGTGAAATTAGATGGACGGCTATACGGATCCAAGAAGAAAGAATCAGGATCAGGCTTTGAATCACACAAATACAGAAATAAAAGGTTTTCAAGGTAAGAAAAACACCCAAATGCCTAAATTCTGCCACCGTCTCCTTAATCTATGACCTACACCCTTATAGAAGTGCTTTCTCAAGAGTTCTTCAGGAGTTCTTTGCTTCCTCTGGCACTGAAAATCTACAGCATGTGGAGGGAAAACAAGTTTCAGGAAATGCTAGTTGCAAAGCTCATGCATTTGTTGAGGAAGGTGAAACTTGGTCATCATTGGATTTTACAACAGGACAGTGATGCCAAGCATACCTCAAAGTCCACCAAGGCTTAGTTTGAGAAGTCCTGGAAGATTCTGGAGTGACCATCACACTTGCCTGACTTGAACCCCACAAAAAGTCTTTGGTGGGGTTTGAAGAAAGTGGTTGCAGCACGTAAACTCAAAAATATTAGTGAACTGGAGGACATTGCCCATAAGCAATGGGCTGCCAAAAGCTGGTGTCTGGCTGTGGCATCATGTTTGCAGCAGGTCATAACAGCAAAAGGATGCTCTACTAAGTACTAAAGACCACATTAGTCATCAAAAGTGGCTTTTTGTATTGAATTCGGAGAAACTGCTTGTTATATTGGTTGAGTTTAGCTATTTAAATTGTTCTTGATTGACTGGTTTATGGCAAATAGCTGAAAATGTATAACAAACCTAACTTGTATTGGGAAACTTGAGAACTCAAAAGCATTTGGCGTAAAAAATTTTTCACCATATCCAACATTTTTTATCAAGCCGAAGAACAATTTCACCATCTAAGCTTTCAGTTATTGGGCTTCTTAAAGTTCTGTATACACTATATGTCCAAATGTTTAAGGACACCCCTTATAAAAAAATGCATTCAGCCAGTTTAAGCTGCACAGGTGTACAAATGCACACAGCGTGTCTAGTCCCTCTAGAGAAGTACTGCCAATAGATTAGGACTCTCTGAAGCAGATGAACATGAACCTATTGGCACGTTGTCATGTGGTGATTAGAACAGTATAAAGCCCCCCAGCATTGAGCTGTAGAGCAGTGGAACTGTGTGCTTTGGATGGAGCTCCATCCAATACTTTTGGTATGAGTTGGGGATGAGGTGGAGTGGTGATCATCCAGCATCCTGACCTCACGAACACTCTTATCGCTGAATACACCCAAATCCTCACAGCAATGCATCAAAATCTCTGGACTGTAGAGACAGTTACTCCAACAAAAGCAGGAAAAACTCTTTTTAACACACTTCTTGATTTCAGAAGAAATTTTTGTCCGTATATGTATAATTATTAACTTACTGCTTCAAACTGAAAACTTCTAAATATGTAGCAAAGCACAAATTGCTGAATAAGTTATGATGTCATAACTGAATTTTGGTTACATTTTGTACTTTGTCCAGTTTTGCAATCAGGGTTGTTGGTGGTGGAGTTTTTATTTCATTAAGAATACTGAACACATTGATGTGGCATTTTACCCATTTGTTCAGGAAACTTAACCTTCTGGAGCAAAACATTTATATAACTGAGATTTTATCCTAGAAAGAAAATTTAACATACACCAGAAACATAAAGGGTCTATTTTTCAAATAGATGTAGCATGACTCAATTTTTAGATTCTTGTGAGAGGAGCTTAAATAAGCAGAGACACGTCTATAAGAGCGACTCAGACAGTTGTGCATATTGTCCCGCCAAAAGACGTGACTTGTCATTCATATGATAATGACATTGTATTTCTGGACTTAGCAGCCGTGAAATCTGTGCAATGTGAACAATCTCATTAATATTCAATGTCGGGTTAGTGGCTGAGTGAAAACAGAGTGTCACCTCACATTAGTTAAGCTTATAAAACCACATATAATGTCTAAAAACTGTAATGAGCAGTGTGTAGCCAACACATCAGCTAATTCAGTTCTGAGCTGAAGTCTTGGCTAGAAGAGTGTGTTTTCACAATATATCAGTGCATCTGAAAAGGTTTTTGGAAAGTCTAAGTTTAGAGCAGATTTAATCAAAATATAGATTTATGACACTCTTACTGTTTTGACACTGTTGTTGCTGAGTTTGTGCTGAACTAAAGCCTGTGTAACACAAATCTAAAAAAATAATTTTAAATGGGTGTCATTTGTAAAAAGTCAATGAGTAATTCTTAAAGTGAGTAGTGCACTAAAAGTAAGTAGTACTTAAAGATGGATCCTGAGTTAATGAACTAAACTAATTCTCTGGACTTTTAGACACTCAGTGATTCAAAGCACCTCAGGATAAACAATACAATAAGCAGCTTCCTGAAATTGAGACTTCTTAGAAAATAACAAGCAAAAGGTCACTTTCAAACACCTCTTTAATCTAAGCCAAGACAGCCTACATCGCATTCCAAAACACATGACCTGGACAAAAGAGGAAATAAGGAAAGCCTTTACACAGCCAGCCAGAAACAGCTATTCCTAGCACATTCGTCTATGAGCGCAGTGAGTCATGCGACTGTGAATCTGGAGCTTTCTGAGTGCTGTTGTGTTTTCTGTCATCACATAAAAGAAGCTCTATGTGCCCTTAATGTTGGATGCACTGTGATAACAAGCATGTGCACATATTCAGACGGGAATTCATATACAATAATGGTGTATTATTTTTACTATTGACGTAACAAGAAAATGTGAATTATATTCCTGTTTAAATGCATCATTGCTCTATATATGATGTTACAAGCACAATGGCAATCAAAAAAGTGTTAAGTCATGTGTCTTACATATTAAAATAACTGCAGGGGCAGAAATGAAGAATTTTGTTATTAAAGTAGAGTATTTATAAGGCTATACTATTAGAGTATAAGTCATTAGCTTCTATACATGATAAATAAAAATGGCTGATGGGATAGGAATAAAAATCCTTCTGGCTAAATTTTGAGCATATCTATTATAAAACTCCTTAAATACTTAAAGATAAATTTTCTTCAATTGTATATGAGTAGTAAATCACTATTAGCCATGTGTCTACTATAGTTGACATGATTCATATGAGATATTTCAGTTACAAAAGTTTTTTCCCTGTAGCCAGATCAGTAAATGTGAAAAATATTCTATAACATTTAATCTGTAAAGCTAAAATGTTCATTTTACATATACAATGGAAATTAACCCATTGGACTCTGGACAGGGGTTTTCAGACACCCTGATGTAGCCCGACATGCCTTGACATTTTAAAAAAAATTATTTGAGATGGTTGTAATTTGTAAAGTGTTACACAGGCTTTTGTTCAGCACAAACTCAGCAACAACCGTTTTTCAGCAACAACCATACAATTACTGTTTTTAGATATTATATGTAGTTTTATTTCTAAAACAATGTGATGTGACAGTTTTTCACTAATTCACTGGGTCCTAGATTGAATATTTATTAGATAGGTGTGAAAAGTCTTGGTTCAGGTGAGCACTAAGGAGAGCGCCTTTGTTTTTGCACATTCCTGGGCTGCTACTCCACTACTGGTATATTTGGAATTACCACGTTGTCACCATATGAATGGCAAATGATGGAAAAAATGTGCTGCACTCTGACTCGTACTGAAAAATGTGTGACTGCATATTTAAGCTCCTCTCACAAGAATCTAAAATGTATTTCAATTCAAAGTATATTCATTTGAAAACTAGACCATTTACATTTTTTGGAGTATGTTTAGTTTTGTTTCTAATATAAAATATTGTAGAGTTGTGTGTGTTTCTATGCACAATTTTGGTTTTGTTCCCGCAAGTGAATCCACTGACTCCAAATGGTTAAGTTTTAATATAAATTATTTAAATCTGAATGCTGAAGTGCATGCAATAGCACAAAAGTTTTACCAGTCTAAATTTTATAATTTATATAACTTTTTATATAAATAATGATTGAAAGGCTTAATTGATGACAATAATAAAAATATATATACATAAAATAAAATTAAAAGAAAAAACATGAACTTTTACTTTTAAAAAAATTTATTAAAAACATGCCTGTACCAAAACCCTTGAGACTGGATATTAATATAGACAATGTTTTGATTATGTGGAAAGATATGATACAATTAAACATTTGCAACTTTGAGAAACTGCTGAAGCGACTGCCAGGATGTAAACACAGTTCTTTATATGAATGGTTTTGGTAAACATTTGAGTCTGTCATTCATCAAGTTGAGTGGGGTAAAAATGTCTTTGGAGATGGATAGCTTAAAGAGTATGTTCCTGTGAGAAACAGGCAGAAAGAAAATCATATTGAATAAAGATTCTAACTCCAATTCTAAATTGATCAATTTCAGGCCCTTTCTGGTAGTACATGATCTTTTGTATTTTCCTGGTTATTATTCAATGTTTTTATGCATTTTTTAATTGATTAGTGCTGTTGAAGATGCTGGTTTATTTTTATGCTTTAATTACCATTGCTTTTAATAATTTTGCTAATTCATTTAACTTATTTTTCAACAATTGTACTTTAAATTTGTATTACTTTGACGTGAAATGAGGAAAAATCTCAATACACTGTACAAAATATTGCAATATTACAATATTATATTGGTTTGGCGTGAGGTGTGTTGAATGTGTGCAAACCAACTACCACAAAGACCCACCCATTGGAGGATACATCGAAAGGCACCCAAAAAAACGTAGATCAAGCAAGTGGAAGACCACCTGCTGAAACAAGGGCTTGACCTCAGCCAGGCCCCTCGCCATGAACAGAACATGAAAAATCACCACAAATCAGGTCCAAAATCCTGAGGCACCCACAGCAACATACTGGCCAACCTCCACCAGGCCCCAACTAAGAAGAGAGCCTATATATGTATTGTATTGCCTAATTCTTGCCAATTTGACTGGCAAGCTTGTATCTATTGCATGTGATACAGCATTATATGCATAGCACTTTGGACTGTGTGTGCAGTTATTTCTAATAGTGCTTTGGGTACGAGAAGAGTGCATTAAAAATAAAAGCTGTTAGTATTAATTTTAAGATCTTCATACTATGAGCTGTATTCTTAAATATCAATTCAGTGCAGTAGACAAACACAGATTTGAAAAATGAGAATACTAACACATGATCACAAGACTGCAAGTGAGAACTTTAGGACAGGGGGATAATAATGTGTAAAAACAACATAGTGGGAAAAAAACTGCTCACTCTTTCACATTCACTCTTGTCTCTCTCAGCACACCTCTCAGTTCATTGTGACCTTCCGTTCCCATCTCTTCCATCAATGTATCCATCACTCTTTCCCTTCACTCTCATTCCCTTGGGACCACTGACCATTTAACAACTCTATAACAAGCCCCAGTCTGAGCTGTCCCAAAGGCCCCGTCCAACTGACAAACTGTTTCCTATCGCAAAACGAAGCCCAACCAGCTCCAAAGCCATGACGTCTAGAACACAAGAGCAATAAATGCAAAAGCTTATTCAACAAAGGCAAGCTTTTCACACCTCATACAGCGGAACCTCGGTTTTCATCATTAACCTGTTCTAAAGTGTCTGATAACAGAAACGAATGATAACTGAAGTAACATGTCCCATAAGAAATAATGTAAATACAATTAATCTGTTCCAAACACTCAAAAATAAACAAAAATACATTTAATATAGAATAACTATAGTTTTACACACAGAACACAATGAGAAATAAATACAAAAGACTAATGAAATGGATAAATGAACATTTAACAGGTTAAACAGGTTTACGCTGCGTTTTAGAGAGTGCCGGTGTGGTGCAGACAGCAGCCTTTGTTTTATGCCCGTTCTCAGGGTTCTCAGCCGGTATTTGTTTAAGCAATCTGCGCACTACAGTGGACCAGTTTACCTCTATAATGAACAAAGGAGCAATGAGGAAAGCGTCAGGGATTACATTTCGCGGCATCTGTAACATTCCAAACAATGGGTGGTCATAATATACCTGATATGGTTGGATAAACAGATGACACAAAGACAAAAATAATTTTACGTGGACTTTTATGCCACAAAGAAATGTGATGGTAATATGAAAATGAAGTGTAAATGTTTTTCACATTAAGCGATTAATGTAATTAATAATACAGTGTTAATTCTCTTCATGGCAGAGTAGTGCTCATTTCATTTAGTGCTGTACAGGACTTTATCAGATGAACAGCTGTGCCCTTACACGTGAATGCCAGGCAGAGGGGTACAGCTGTGCCATTCTTAATTGTGTGTGTAGATCTGGTAGTCTAAAAACACCCCTTATCCATAATCTTAAAAATAAAGGCGGCCCAGAGTCTTTATATTACTTTGTTGTTGTTCCTTCATATAATTAATTTCTAAAACAGTTCTCCTTAATGAACCGTTCATTGAGATGTTCCGGTGGGAGATGCTCCTTGGGATTATTGCAGAGGACTCATTCGGAGGAGTGTGATCATCCCAAACAGACCTTGAACGAACGATATTACAAAGGCTCTGCTGAATTATGGATACGAGCATTTATTAACTGGAATAAAGGCACAAAACCCATACATTTTCATAAATTCCCGCAAAACATTCTCCTTGACATTTAGCTTTTTTCCCAATTTGCATATCAACAGCAGAGCAGAGATGCTTTCAAGGTTAACAATATGAAAGTCATCTAGAGGAAAACGGCAATTGCGACCGAGGCTTTGGCTTTACACTTTTTGGATGTAATGAACCACCTGTTGAGAGAAAGTGCCATTCAAAGACAAAAAGCACTCACAGGCAGACAAGACGGTCTAGTAATAGCTGGCTGTTCTGATGACGACTTGTCAAAGCTGTCTTTAAATGTGAATGTGGTGGGTGTAGGTGCTGGGAGAAATAACTGCTATTATTGGGTTTTCATGTCCACTGTGGCTTTTCCTCCGAGCAGACGCGACTGCTTGTTTGCAGCGACGGTGGAGATGTGAATCATTAGCTTTACAGCTAATCCATCCTAGAATCAATACTTATAAAACAAACAAGCAAGCCAATATGGATCTTACAGCAAGAATACTGATGGAGAAGCAAGATTTTCTTTTTCATAAACAATGTAGTCAAGTCTGCTCCATGAGGCAAGATAATATACACCTTTGAGCTGTCAGAGGCATCACTTGGCCCTTATCTTACATTGGAAAAGTAAAAGATTGGCTGTAAAGAACATTTTTGATTACATTTTGGAAACTACCAGTAAAGTGAAAAACACACTAGAGGCCAGTGAGCACATTTGCCTGGAGTGATGAGCAGCCCTGGGGCAATCGTGGCTTGGTGGTGGGATGCAACCTTCTGGTCAAAAGTCAGATTCCTTAAACCACAAGTCTATGGCAGGTTCCCAAAAGGCTTGAAGGGTGGTTGATTAGCTATATTTCACAGAAATAATGATACATTTCAATATTATATTACAGCTAGCGATGGAAAGTTAAGCCTAAATGCATCATGTATACAGTGGTAACCCTACTTACGAGCATCCCTACTAACGAGTATTCCAGGTAACGAGTCGAGATCTCTGAATATTTTTGTTCCAGATAACGAGTAAAATTCCAAATAACGAGTAGCGTAAATTTGTTCAAGTATGCCAACTGCTAGGAGCGCTGCGGTCGTAGCATCTCCTAGATGATACCGTAGAAGAAGAGGTCAGTCATTACCTTTGACTGAAAGTGAAAGTGCCTGTTGAAAGCGACGCTAAGGTACCAAAAGGTAGTGAACAAGAAAGTTTTACTTTTCATATGATAAGTGCCATGCCATACACGTACACCCGTCCTCCTTAGCCACCAGCCTACACAAGCACTGTCTCCCTCTCCTTAGCGGCCAGCCTACACGAGCGTCATCGTCGTCTCGTTTATGTTTTAAAAACCCATATAAACACATTATTTACATATTAAAGTATACTGTATATTGGCCGGCTGACACGGATTAATCAGTATTACATGTATTCTTATGGGGAAAATGCATCCAGCTAACGAGCAAACCAGCTAACGAGCTCGGCTCCTGCACGGATTAAACTCGTAAGTAGGGTTACCACTGTAATTCCAAATGAATATCAACTATATAATACAACTATAAAGGCTTATTCCAATAAGCCTCATCTGTCACAATGGTTACATTTGATAACTGATTAAAACTGGCAAATGTAACCTCTATGACATGATACTTATTAGAATAAGCCTTTAAAGATGTGTGTCATAATGAGTGTGTCATGTAGCCTTGTGAATGGATCCCTGCAGAAAGTTTTTGATGACGTGATGCCATTCTCATAATGGCATATGCAAATAAATGAAATTTGAAGTTGTAGCAGTTGTATAGAGTCTATAAATCCCAAAATGACCATCAGTATCACAGATTCTGTAGTCAGGATGGACTTACTACCAGACCCAGCATGTGCATAACCTAATATGCAAATCCAGTGAAGCTAAGCAGGTCTGACTCTGGTTAGCACTTGGATGGGAGACCTCCAAGGAAAACCATGTGTGTTTGCTGCTGAACAGGAGAAGCTATTCCTGTATCTGTGCAATATCAATGTCTCAATGCTGGGACAGGAACACTGCTGTTTAAATGGCTCCATCTCTCAGGTGAGATGTCTAGACTCAGAGAAAGATCACCGATTCCTATAGACTAGATGCGTTATCCTGATGTCTTGGCTAAGTAACTCTTGATCATCTCCACCTTCATAAACAGGCTCAGTCTCTCTCACCTCTCTGTGTAATGGCTAATGTATGGTGGGTGATGGTGGAGGTGAGTTTCTAATGTCTGTCTCAAATGTCAAAGTGCTTTGGATGTCTAGAAAAGGTCAGACATGTAACAAAGATTTGAAGAAATGCTCAAATTTCTATTTCACCCATACAAGATGTCTATGTGACTCGAGCACAATTTTTCTCCATCTGAATTATTTCCCTCATGGGAAGTCCATGGAAAGTATACTTGTTTTGACATTGTAATGTATGTACAGTTTACACAGAGTTACAAAAATACCCTCAGTATATTTTTTAACAGCTTTCATAGAGGCTGGGATAAAAGGGGGGGGGGGGGGCATTGCCCATATTACATGCCCATATTACATTCACTCAAGAGAACCAAACCAAGTTATAGCATCTCAAAAAAGCATAATTTCAGAAAGCTAGTCAGTGTTTACATACTGTATGGTATTTCCCATGGCAATCAGTGTTCTCTTATCGCTTCCGTTTTCCCAAGCTAATAAACAAAGCCATTCTGAACTTGTGGGAGATGCATATACTGTATAAAGCATGTGATTTAACTACATTGAAAACTTTAACTGCTTAATGCACAAATGCTGGTCTTCAACTGTATATGGATTCTTAGAAAAGACTGAAAAGATCTCATGGAAAGGGGCGGTACCGTTTGATTTAAATTAAAGGTCCATATTTTACCCTCCAACCCTAGTTTTATTGTCTTTTACTTATGACATTAAAAACGAAAACAGCCATAAATATTAATCAAACGTCTCTTTATTCCTGAGAATCGCATAAGCTGTGATTAGCCGTATGTACAGTTCCTTGCAAAAGCCATTACCCCCCTTGGCTTTTTACCCATTTGGTTATATTACACCCTGTATTTAAATTGTTTATCTGAATTGTATGTGATGCATCTGCACAAAAACGTCTAATTTGGATAAGTGAAATGAGGAAAAAATACATTTTGGAAATAAAAACTGAAAAATGGCATGTGCATATGTATTCACCCCCTATGTATTCATTTTGGTGTAACCACTTACCTTCAGAAGGCACATACTTAGTGAAATGAAGTCTACCCGTGTGCAATCCTAAGTGTCACATGATCTGTCAGTGTATACACACCTTTTCTGAAATGCCCCAAAGGCAGAATTAAGCAAGAGGCACCACTAATCAAACACTACCCTAAAGACCAAGGAGATCTAACAAAAGTCAGCGACAAAGTTGTTGAGAAGTACAAGTCAGGGTTGGGTTACAAAAAATATTCAAACCTGTTTATCCCCCAAAGCACCATCAAATCCATCAACAACAAATGGAATTAATATGGTACCACAACAAACCTGCCAAGAGAGACACCCACCAAAACTGTCAAATTGGGCAAGGAGGGCATTAAACAGAGAGGCAGCACAGAGACCAAAGGCAAACCTGAAGGAGCTGCAGAGTTCCCAAGCTGAGAGTATCTGTCCATATGACCACAATAAGCTATACACTGCATAGAACTGGGCTTTATGGAAGAGTGGCCAGAAAAAAAGGCAAGTGGGAAACTCCCCTAAATATATAGAGGAAGGTGCTCTGGTCAGATGAAACCAAAATTTTACTTTTCAGCCACCAAGAAAAACTCTGTGTGTGGCACAAACCCAACACTTATCACCCCAAAACCACCATGCCCACAGTGAAACATGGTGGTGGCAGCATTATGCTGTGGGAATGCTTTTCAGCAGCAGGGATTGGGAAACTGGTCCAAGTTGAGGTGGAAGATGAATGGTGCTAAATACAGGGATATTCTTGAGCAAAAAAAAAAACGGTTTTGGTCTCTCTGATTCGAGACTGGGATGGAGGTGACCTTCCAACAGGACAATGACCCAAAGCATACACTCGAGTGGTTTAAGGGGAAGTGTGTAAATGTATTGGAATGGCCTAATCAAAGCCCAGACGTTAATCCAATTGATAATCTGTAGGCAGGCTTGGTTGTTGTTCACCACCAAAAACCATCTAACTTAATGAGCTTGAGCAGTTTTGCTGATGAAATGGGCAAAAATCCCAGTGGCAAAATGTAGCAAGCTCATAGACATATCCAAAGTGACCAGCAGCCATAATTACCACAAAAGGTGGCTCTTCAAAGTAGTGAGTACTGAATAGTTATGCACACAAGTTTTGTTATTTTGTCCTAGTTGTTTGCTTCACAAGAAAAACAAATGTTCAGATTTGTAGGCAAATTCTGTAAATTACATTATGCAAACCCTCAAATACTACATTTTAATTCCAGGATTACTTTCTCAAGGCACTGTAAATGAGCTCTGTTGCGGCTGCCCTGTATTGCTTTATAAAAAAAAACTGCAGCTTATAACTTAAATGTGAATGGGCGGGGCTAAACTGCATTTGCTTTCTCAATAATATTGAATGCAAGGAACCCTTTTTGGAGCTTAGTTTATACATATGGACTCAATATTTAATAATGAGGATATGGGCCTTCATAACCAACAATGAAAAGTCAAAATTACTTGCGATTTCAAACTGACAGAGATCTGAGAGCAGAGCTTAAGAGCAGTAGAGTCCAGTGGGTTTAAATTGAGGAACTGAGCCTAGGATGACCTGGATCCATGCTACAGAGGGTAGATGAGGTTAAATAATGAAAATGTGACCTTCCTGTTGTTCTGTTGTATGGCAGGAAGCAGAAAAGTGCTGTGTGCCCTTAAAAATGCCATGTGCACTGAATTATGCCAACAAGAGGAAAAAAAGATCACAAAAATGCACAAGTGGAGAGGGTCGTAGATAAAGAAGAGAAGAAATGCCAGAGGAAAGGACTCTATTAAGGCAAAGATGAAAAGGGTCAGACACCTGGCAGTAACTGAGAAAGTAAGACTGGTACCTGTGGGCATGTGCAAGAGTCTTGATTCAATTTGACTGATTTTCCAGTCCAAGCATCATGAACTGAATTCAATTGTTGGGTTATTCCACATTGGCACAGTTCTGTCCCTGAACTGACTCTGCTAGGTCTTCCTTGTCAAATAAGGTCAGAAGTTCATACAAATGTTGAAGTCAAGATTGCCATCAAAAGATCAAAGTTTAGAGTCCTTGATTTGAGATCCAAACATCCAGGAAGCTTATTAAAGTACACGTCATAGGACACATTGTACAACACCAGCAGATGACATGGCTCCACAAACCATCCCTTACTGCAAACTTCACACTAGACCTCAAGCTTCTTGGCTTGCACGTCTCTCCTCTCTTCCCCCAGACTCTGGGACCTTGATTTCCAAATGAAATGCAAAATTTACTTTGTGATTGTTTGAGGAGCCATGCCGTCTGCTGGCGTTCGTCCACCATTATATTTAATTCCAAAGCCAGCGCAACTGTCTACAAGATTTTAAGAGCACCTCAAAGCTCATCAGCAGAGGGAAGCATCAAGATGCCAATTTCATTTTCTAGCAAGACTTGGCACCTGCCCACACTGCCAAATGTACTAACACCTGGTTTAATAACCACAGTATCACTGTGCTGGGCAGCAAAGTCACCTGACCTAAACCCCACAGAGAGTCTATGAGCTACTGTCAAGAGGAAGATGAGGGACACCAGACCCAACAATGCAGATGAGCTGAAGGCCGCTATCAAAGCAACCTGGGCTTCTATACCAGCTCAACAGTGCCACAGGCTGATCACCTCCATGCCACACCGATGCAGTAATTCATGTAAAAGAAGCCGTGACCAAGTATTGAGTGCATATACTGTACATACTGTTCAGTAAAACATTTATAAAACTATTTTTTGAGTTGGTCTTATATAATATTCTGTTTTGAGATTCTGACTTGTGTTTTTATTGGCTGTCGGCCATAATCATCAACATTAAACACTTAAAATAGACACTGTAATTAATCTATATATGTTTCACTTTTTGAACTGAATTACTGAAATAAATCAACTTTTTGATATTCTCATTTATTGAGATGCACCTGTTTATGGTCAGTGGAGTTGATACAATAGAGTACATACAAGGTGGCATATGCCCTTTAATATTCTCTACTGTAAACATCGTTACTTTATAATCTACCATTTGATGAATACCATTACGTACGTGCTCCTTTTTCTAGAGTAACATTTCGGAATACTACAGAGTACATGACTCCAGATGTGCCTAATGTAATCCCTCATACAGAAGACCCACTGTCTGCAAGCATCTCCGACGACAGTTAAGCAGACAGGGAGTGGAGAAACACTTCAGCCTTGTTTAGCAGAGATGAGTTTCATTCTCGGAAAGCCATGGGAAGACAGGAAGAAGTGTCCTCCAGGGGAGAGAAAGAGGGGATATCCTCTGACCAAGAGAGCAGGAATGGAAAAAGAAAGAAAAGAAGCACTGTTATCTATCCAGCTGATGCATTTTTTTTCCATTTCGCTGAAAAAGGCTACAAAGCAGCCTGAACTAAACTGAGCAAATGCAGCAGTCATCTTCAATTGTGTCCAGTTCCTCACAGGCCCTTTTAAGGAGAGGAACCAAGACGTCCAGACTGAGGATCTAAGAAAAAAAGCTGCTCAGTGCTTCAGAGAAGCAAGACGGAAACCAGATGGGAAAATGAAGATGCAGGTAAATGTCATTAGAAGTCTCACTAGACTGAACACAGCTGGTCCGACAGAGTCGCGTCTTTAACCGCAGGTCAGGAGGTTCAGCATTAAGGCCCAAACGTCAATTAAAGATGCTCAGCAACTCTCTCACTGACCAAATAAAGAGGAAGCACAAGTCTCTGTTAATAACTTTGCCGTGCAAGTAGACAGTGCTGTGAAAAAGTATTTGCCCCCCATACAGGTTTCCTTACATGTTCCAGATTAGCAAACTCATTTGTAATTATGGTAAACTGGCCACTCCTGAGAACAATCATCACTGGTCCATCTTTTCCAGCCTCAGAAATGGCTTTGTAACCTTTTCCAGACTGATGGCCTTCAGTGTTTCTCATCTGTTCTTGAATTTCTTCGGATCGAGGCATAACGCGTTACTTTGAGACCTTTTAGCTCATCAGACAGATCTGATAAGTGATCTCTACATTCTACAGGTCTGGCTGTAGTCAAGGCAGGGTGCTGGTAGCAAAACCAAACTCGGCTTTCCAAAAAAATATGGTTAATTAAAATTTGGGGGGCCAGTTAATTTTCCACACAGGGCCAGGTTGGTTTGGTTTTATTCCTTTAATTAATGATCATTAAAATAAATAAATATATGAAATAATTTTAACGTTTAAGTGCAAAATGTGCAAAAACAAAAATTTGTAAGGGGTAAATACTTTTTCACAGCACCGTATAATACAAGTCAACAACAGTCTGAGGCCAAACTGTCCAGAAACTTACATCCACATCTGATAGCAATTACAGTGACTCATTCTAGAGCAGGGCTTAGCAAACAGCTTTTTTTTGGCCAATTTTCTCACTTTCCTGATGTGGTAGTCGCCAATTAACCCAACCCATTAGTTGCTCTCCCCATCACTTTGCACTGTCCCTGACTCTAGGAGGGTGAAGTCATGCACACGCCTCCTCCGCTGCGTGTGATGAAGCCACAGACTCTTTTCAAACTACCGCTGATACACCGTCACTGGGGAGCCAACGTGCTCGGAGGAAAGCACAGGGTCTCTAGTTTCAAATGGACCAATCATTAGACACCTGAGCCAGTGGACATTACAATGTGAAAGTGATAGGGAGAGTGAGAGCACCATCTACCCGCCCAGAGAGAGCACTGCCAATTTTTGCTCTTTTGGGCCCCGGCTGTTGATGGCAAACAGCATGACCGGGATTCAAACTCGCGGTTATCTGGTCATAGTGTCAGCGTCTTAGCCTGCTGAACCACTCGGGGCCTGCAGACCAAGTTTTAACCCTTTCATGCATCTGAATTTGACATCACCATTGCAATATAAGCAACACACAGTCCTTTCAGAATATTATGGCTTATAATTACCTCAGCCCAGGATGTCAGATGAGACTTAAATAAGTGAGCACACCAGTCAGTTGTAGAAGAGTGCAAAATAATCATGATCAAAGGACGTGATGTGACTGATGTCCAAAAAGGCATAATAGGGTGCCGAGTGAAGGGTGGTAGCATCTCAGAAACCACTAACTTTGTGGGATGTTCTAGAGCTGCTGTAGTGAACAGATGTCTTGTACATCGATGGTCTTCCAACAGCATAACAGTGGCATCCCACACACCACCTTGCCAGACCAACAGGCTCAACCTGAAATGTTATATTTTTACAATGACAACAAATGAGTGTCTGTGAAATTAAAGGTGTCGTGATATATTGATATCAACGATAATTATCTGATAATGTTAATACACATCAATTTACTATCCATTTAGTGTCCTTTTTTTGTACAGGTACATTTACAGCCTCTCCACTAACTGAGCGTCATTTACAAAAAAGAAACAATCAGTAAATTTAAAGATAAATTTAATCAGAACATTATTTTGATGAACCTTTCTATAGATATTGCCAATTCTTTTGGCCACGATACTCGCATAGTGAAAATCTGATATTCAACAGCTGCAAATCAAATATAACTACTCTCTCGGGGCGGAGTGGTCTGACATCCTTTTTATATACACAAAATTGTTTTTCAATTTTTTTAAAAAATGTATGCTGCTTTGTAATCTGCT
This sequence comes from Crenuchus spilurus, assembly GCA_036984385.1. NCBI lineage: Eukaryota > Metazoa > Chordata > Actinopteri > Characiformes > Crenuchidae > Crenuchus > Crenuchus spilurus. Next base: position 61,578 of record BRDA01011406.1, on the reverse strand, counting down.
CTTCAGATGTTCATTTCTACACTTAACCCCAGTGTAACAGCCATCTGATTCCTGATTAAACCTTTCACCTTACTGCACTGTGCTGAAAAGAGAAACAGCACCATCTAGTGAATCCTATTCATTTCATATTTTAAATGAGCATCAGCAAAATAAACCATCTGGATAAAATGCATATTGGATTATTTTATTTACAAATAGCAGGCATTTACTACTGCTCCCCAACACAAATACAGACTTTAATTGAAGACCCAAAAATGAAACCTTGTGCATTAAGACCAAAGACAACAATGTGTTTTAGCCAGCCTATATATATATTTGTATATTAACTACTTATTATATATATTAAATCAAAAATCTGTGAGAAAATAAACATTGAAAAGATGTAATGCATATAGGAGGGATGCCCAGACCTGGTCCTGGAAACCTTCCAGCCTTGCACAGCTCAGAACACACATTCAGAAGACCTTCATATCCTGAAAAGTTAGATCAACGTTGGAGGTAAACTGCAGGGGTGTAGATCGTCAGGACCAGGATTGGGCACCCCTGACATAGAGGGTCAAAATAATTCTTACATAAAAACACTTCAAGATAGCAGTTGTTAGTATTATGATTTGAGCTTTGCTACCCAGATTAACCCATTAGATACAACTAATTATTAATTATAATAATAATAATAATACTTATTAATTATTAACTGTGTGCATCACCAGACACTGACATATCAGTTTGGATTATTCACTCCGTTTATTCAAGAGAAGTTTAAAAAGAAACCCTAAAGAAAGGCAAAGTCCAAATTCACAAACAGACTGCAGAATGGTTGACCTACACAAACATAGAAATGAACATTTAATCAAAGACCGAAGTGAACAATTAACCAGTAGGATGCTGGTGCTCAAGATTAGGCTGTGCTCACTTCCACCTGATCAGAATCATCTTCAAGCGAATCCTTCTCTAGGATGTCCTGGAATGTGCAGTGATCACTTGGGGATGATGGAACGGACTGAAAAGAAGAATAAGAAGTACTGCATCATTCGTCTTTGGGACATTCTCTGCATTACAGTAAGGGGCAGTAAGCACACCCCGGTTGCCATTTATCCACCATTAAGGCCATTGCTGTCCCAGACGTATTCTCATCAGAACATGTTCGGTAACCCCCACATCAGCCATCTTGCATGAGTGCTGAAGTATTCTTGGCTTCCTAGAATGCCAATTCTTAATTTGGACATGTTTCCATGTACAGGTGGCACAATACCAATCTCTCCAATACTGAAGCTTTGACTGATGCTGAGCCAATAGCTTTAAAACGGTGAGCGCTGTGGATTGGGCTGCCCACCGCTCCAGGCAAGTGTGCTCAATGTTCAAGTGTGGGAGTGTGCGTGTTTCACTGCACAGATGGGTTAAATGCATAGGTCAATGTCAATTTATATAGCACTTTTTACTGAGAGAGAACACATTACACCAATTCCAGCATCTTTACATTGGCGTCCAGTCTCGTTTAGGATCGATTTTAAAAGCACTGTTACTGCTTTTTAAAGCTATAAATGGATCAGCACCATCATATATTACAGACCGTCTATCTCTGTATGTCTGTAGGCCGTTCTTTAAGATCTAGAGCTGCAAGTCTACTTAAAGTACCAAAAGTTAATAAAAAGTGGGGAAACATCTTATTGTTTTTAATGCACCGATAACATGAAACAACTTGCCAAGAGACAACATCAGTACACAAATTTAAAAAAGCAGCTAAAGGTATACTTATTCTAATTAAATTCATTATATTTTACCAATTACATATTTTTTTCTGTATTTTTAATAAAATTATTTTACAGCTATGCAGTTTTTATTCTGTAATTACATTTTATAGTTTGATTTTATTTGATATAGTTTATGTACCAATTATATTTTTGTATATTTTTTTAATCAAAATGAATGTGCCATGTTGATTTTTTGGGTAATTTCATTTGTTTTATTTAATAAATAAACAAATGCAAAGTTTTAGCCTCTATGTTAAAGAATTGTGAAGCACTGAGGTATTTATGTATAAAAAGTGCTAATATTAATAATAATAATAATAATAGTAAAAATAATAGTAATAATAATAGTAATAATAAATGATATACTACTACTACTACTACTACTATTACATAAATAAATAAATAATACTAAATAATGAATATAATACTACATCATATATAATTAAAAATATATAATAGTAATAATAATAAATAATAAATAAAATAACAATAATACCCATCCTTCTCTTGTCTACTACTTGCAAGTTATTGATCATCTAATGCAATGCAAGCACCTCAGTCAGAGTGTCACTTTCCCTTTAGTCCACTCCAGAGTTGAAAAGCAGATCCTTCTCTTGTCAAGTTACTATTTTGGAGCTTCACAGACAGTGATATTCAAAATCTGTTCACTTTTCAGCCTCAATAACTGACAACAATTTTCCAAATGACTCACCATATTCCTCATTCTGCTCCAGACAGTTTTATATGTGCTAAATATTTTAGACTAATCAGATGCAGCTTTGCCACAGCAACACTTCACTGCTATGTGGCAGACAGAGTGTTCAAAGTGACGATGATGGCTATGCAATATACTCACTGTCTGCTCTTTAACAGAAGAGCTACCTTCTGGCCACTCTGAGCTGCACTTCTAAAATCTGATTACATAGGTGCTGCACAATTGGTCCTCCTCCGCATCACAGGTCATTTTCTGAATACAGAGCTGATGATGGCCAATGGTGGACCACTGTCAGCACAGCAGTGAGGCTGGCACGGTGGCACTGGTATGAGAATATTAGAAACTGCAGTACAACATTTAATACAGCTCTGTGGTCAGAAATCAGTAACCAGTCCAATCCAAAGCCTTTGGAGTGAAGAGACCAGGCTCACCTCTGAGTCTGCCGTGGCAGGTGTCGCAGAAGAGCTGTCTGCGTCGGACTCGCACCTGAGCTCTGGACTTGGAGCCTCTTCCAAGGTCAGTCCAGCAGCTAACACACTGAAGAACGAAGACAAAATTATTTTAAATTAAAAAAAGGTCAGAGGAGTGACCAGTCTGCTCCCCTTGAGACCATCACCAAAGCTGATCTGAGAGCAGGCAAAGCAGACCCTCCACCAAGGTCCATCTGAAGATATTACGCCACTGGAAGCACCTGCATTGTGAAGCTACAATCAAGCAGAACCAAAAGCGTGTGGAAGCAAAGAAGTCCATTTCAGCTTCTCAGAGAAAGCCAGCAGCTATCAGCATAATCTAAAAGGCTTTCTGCAAGGTTATGAGGGTCACTGTGAAGGAAAGGTGAGGAAACCAAAGGAAATACAGCTTTGTGAACGGCAGCATGACCTCTAATCGGAAGACGTTCCCCAAGTAGAGAAGTGACTGGCTGAAGGTGTTGTGAATGGATAGTGGGGGTGGACATGACACAGGCAATCAGACCACATGCAACATATTGTTGAATTTATATTTGCATAAAATGTTCAATACAGTTTAGTACACCAAAAATTTTTACATTTTTGATCATAATTTAAAACCTTAAAGGGATACACTATAACCAGTACATGTAGTGATATTTCAAGCTTCTTTTTATTTAATGTTGATTAAAGCTGCTAACAACTGACTGTTCAACAAGCTACAGATAATTAACAGCACAGCAGCATGTGGTCTGGTGCCTAACCCAACACAAAGAGGAGCTTCTGTTAGCATTAATTCTCCTAGAGGTTTCAGGTTAACCAGCCCAGTTGAAGGGGACATACAGGAGGACAGCAGGTGTCTCAGGTGTCAGGTGACCTCTAGGCTCACCTTAAAGCACCCAACATGATAGCACAGGTCCAGAGAATCGATGACCATGGCTGCTCCCTTACCAAGCGGCTGCTCACAGCGCGAGCAAATCCGCCTGCCACTCACCAGCCTACGGGACACGGCAATGGCACAGTTAGGCTGAACATGGACAGACTCTGGTCCGACCGTGAGGAACGAAAGAGATGCTTGAAATACCATTCAGGTCCAGTTCAGTCGGACACATTTATTTCAGTTATTTTTTCTCAAGTCAAGTTCAAGTTCCATATTCAGACTTGGCACCTCACCTACCATTAGTGGCTTTCTGGTCTGGAATTACCCATTTTTCCCAGTCGGTTCCTGGTTCTATTACAACTTTTAAAAGCTTTTTGAGTGAGCCTGCTGTAGTATCAACCCCACCACTCTACAGGCAGATAACAGGATTGATAAAACTAAGTGCATGTTGACTTTAGACAAAAGGATAGGTTTAATACAAACCGGATTCCAAAAAAGTTGGGACACTAAACAAAATGTGAAAAAAAACTGAATGCAATGATGTGGAGATGGCAAAGGTCAATATTTTATTCAGAATAGAACATAGATGATCAAAAGTTTAATCTGAGTAAATGTAACATTTTAAAGGAGAAATATGTTGATTCAAAATTTCACAGTGTCAACAAATCCCAAAAAAGTTGGGACAAGTAGCAATAAGTGGCTGGAAAAGGGAAATTGAGCATATAATGAACAGCTGGAAGACCAATTAACACTAATTAGGTCAATTGACAACATGATTGGGTATAAAAAGAGCTTCTCAGTGTCAGTGTCTCTCTGAAGCCAAGATGGTAAGAGATCACCAATTCCACCATTGTTGCGCAGAAATACCAGAATGGTGTTACCCAGCGTAAAATAGCAAAGACTTTTAAGTTATCATCAACCGTGCATATCATCATCAAAAGATTCAGAGAATCTGGAACAATCATGGTGCATAAGGGTCAAGGCCGTAAAACTCTACTGGATGCTCGTGATCTCTGGGCCCTTAAACGTCACTGCACCTCAAACAGGAATGCCACTGTCAAGGAAATAACAGAATGGGCTCAGGAATACTTGCAGAAAGCATTGTCGGTGAACACAATCCACCGTGCCATCCGCCGTTGCCAGCTGAAGCTCTACAGTGCAAAGAGGAAGCCATTTCTAAGCAAGCTCCATAAGCTCAGACATTTGTACTGGGCCAGGGGTCTTTTAAAATGGAGTGTGGCAAAATGGAAGACTTTTCTGTGGTCAGATGAGTCACGATTTGAAGTTCTTTATGGAA
>BRDA01011406.1:17027-56389 GCA_036984385.1 Crenuchus spilurus | reverse complement strand
AAAGTTGGTTTTGACAACCCAAAGAGAATATCCTACCTTCTGTTTGGTTTAAGTTTAATCTGGCGCAGCTCTGATGGGGTTTAAAGAATCTGCTGCTAACATCAGAAGGTTCCTTGACTCATGGGTCAGAGTATTAGCCATGTAAGTTAATGTAATGGCTGATTGGTGTTATATATACTGTAATTATACAATCATATCATGGTCATTGAATTTGATTTAAGTAACATGATTGGGCCATACCTGCTATGCTGCTGCAAAGTGGGTGGCGTCTCCTCGGAGCCAGTGGTGGGGGAGCAGGAGCCCGGCCGAGACGAAGAGCTCCGTCTTGAAGCACTTGAGAAGATGGCAGCTCCTGGACCCAGGCTACAGCGACCGGAGTAGCCTCGGTAAGGAGTGATGCTGGCAAGGGCAGAGTGAGGCCGAGCTGGGTTAGACACGGCGGAGAACGATTTGGAGGAACTGCTGGTGTGGAGGTTATCCAAAGAATCATACCTGTTGTGAAATGTTAAAGCAGGCATATTATGGAAAAAAATCACTTCAGTATTTTAAGCCAAATATTGGGATTTCTGGGGTGCCTACCAACCCAACCCAAAATCAGTCAGTTTTTTGTAAGCTGTCTGGGTTTGAAAAAGTGAAATTTCACAACTGGTTCAAGATTGGGCTTCCCTTACTGTGTAATAGGGGGACTTTGTGATGCTCCACCCACAAGTTTGAAGTGCAGGGAGCCATTTTATATTTACACATATTTAGAGAAACATACGAAATGTGCACAGCAACAGAATACAGGAGAGTAAAAATGATTATTTTTTAATAGGAACATCCAACTAAACATGAGTGTCAGCTTTTACCTTCAAGTGAAACCACAGCTTCAGTGAGTGAAAATGCATTTTGTGCTGCTGTGGTCTTTGGCTTGATTGTGCCATTTTGGCTGTGTAGCAATGAGGTCGTTTACATAGACTGGATCTGCATCTCTAAACTTGTGTGAGTTCTGTTATGGTCTTCAGTACAAAACTTAACTTGTAAAAATAAGGGTATTATATGGGGCCTTTAAAGAATACCAAGGTTTTGTATCGAGGCGACTTACAGGAATAGCAGCCCACCAACACAAAATGTAAGTGACAAAATTAGGGACCAAATTCAGGATGGCCATTATAAACGTTTTTATCTACATGATGTACTTTTGTTCATTTTTACAGATAACAGTGCGTCAGTGTCAGAGACAGATAAGCAAGTCTAATCAAGGTCCATGTCGATCACGAGCTGTCAGACTGACCTTCTCATTGGTGCTACACTGATGGGCTCTTTAGAGATGGTGCAGGTGCTGCGCTGACGAATCCAGCTACTGTCAGTGTGGAGCTGAGTCTTCTTCCTCATTTCGTCCAGGATTTGGAGACGCTCTTTCTCAGCCTGAGACAGTCGTCCTTTCTTCTTAACACCAACTATTAGTCAATCAACACACAGAGAACAGATAGTGAGCAGTCAATGGACTGAGGATATAGCAGGAACAGTGAATACAAGCTCTCAAAATAGGTTCAGACCTCTGGATTCCTGCTTGTGACTGCTGTCAAGTGCAGGGGTAGATTTGGACTTTTTCCTGTCGATAAACACACACAACATTGAACACATGTACAATTTGGAACAATTCAGAATAAATGTAATACTCATTCTGCCAAAAGGACAACTATGACCACTGCAAGCAGAGCTTGGCTGCATTATGGATGCAATTATTGACACTTTACATTCAAAACATTGCACCAAAGCACAGAAGTGAACTGACCTGTCAGAGGCTGTAAGCTTGGCAAATCCATAAGACTCACTAGGCCTGCAAAGCAGCAGCAGCAAATGTACAATAGAACAGAGCAGTGAAATTTAAAGCAGCTCAACACACACACGTTTCGCAACATTACATAATTACTTGGTCATTTCTTATAAACTACTTGAAAACTTCATTTTAAATGCACTTTAATTTATTCAACTATCATTATATTGAGATGTAAATATGTATTAAAGCTTCAGAGCCAATAGTTAACAGCTATTTTTTAATTTACATAACTTTAGCCTCTAGCATTTCACTTTTTATTGAAAACACTAAAGTATGTTTGTCAATTCTACAGTTTCTACATCAATTAAAATATCACAAAATTATTTGCTGTTCATAATTCACTCAAAAGGTAAACCGTCATTTTATATTAATTACAAAGTGATTTTTCAAGCTTTATTATTTTAAATGTTGATCAGTAAGACTTCTAAATTCTTGAAAATCAGAAATCCAGAATCTCAAATTAGAATATATTTCATTTAGCATTTGAGTAAATTAATATTCAAACAGTATCAACATTAAAACAAAATAGATAAATGTCAGTTTACATGTAATGAATATAAAATAGGAGTATAATTTTTTTTTATTAAAATTATGAACATAAATGAACTTTTTTTTTTGCATTAATAGTAGAACTGTTCTTAAATGTTTTTTTTTTTTGAGATGCCAAGAGCAGTGCACAGAACAATAAATACTGACTGAAGTGTAGGACCTTTACTTTAAAAAAGGAAACGTTTAAAAAAAAAAAAACCAACCTTGAGATGTATTTGCTTATTATTATTTGCATAAGTTTTTATAGCTAAAAAGTAATGAAAGTCTATAGTCAATTGAAATTGTATTGATTGCAGACTATTAATTGTTTTAGGTTCATTATAAAACAAGTTAAATATTAACACACCACTGCTAGTTGTGTATTTTGGTAAGTGGAAACCTGCATTACAACTTGAATTGGGACAGTTTTTGAATTTGATTTTTTATGAATATATTTACTATTTTTTCAGATTTATTTAACACACACAAACAACACAGCAAACATGTACAACACTTTGGAATATCTGCCTAAAACAAGCCCTATACATCTTAATTCACCCGACAATAAATTAAGCAGCATTAACAGGCAACAGGATATCTCCATCTCTCACCATTGAGTAATTTTAGTGGCCGAATCACACTCTTCCTCGGCCAGATGGCCGGCTGCTGTGTGAAGAGTCACCTGCCTGCTCTGCACTGGCCCCGCCTCAGCTGCACGCTGACTGGATGCCACAAAAGGAGGGGAACTTGACTGCTGGAGGAAAGGGGGTGAGGTAAAAGGTGCAGTGTTTCCATTGGGCAAAGTAGGGGCTCTCTGTTGCCCCAGAGATAAAAGAAAGAAAAAAGAAAGAATTACAGCCGATTATACAGGATGTATATAACGTGTACAACTAACAACGAGTTGACTAACAATGTTTACCGACTGTTAATTAAACAAGTGCATTAATTCAATGTTTAGATGCTTCATTAATACTGCTAAAATTGGTGGGTTGAGAGTTACTTCAGCTGTCTGACCTCAGGACTGCTGCACTCCTCTTCTGCTGCTTCCAGCTGAGCTTGCCTCCACTCTTCATCCAGCCTCTCCTGATCACGCCTGTATTTCTCCTGCCAATCACAATATCCTCATTTTTGGAGATGCTCTAATATACTGTTTCAGTGAACATACAAGCATTGATCTTGCCCTACCTGCAGGAGGCGCTCCTGCTCCATCTGCCATTTCTCCTGTCTCCTCTTCTCCTCCTCCGTGTCCCATGACCAGCGTGAGGATGACGCACTGATGGATGGAACCTGTAGCTAATGAAGGACAAAAACATGGAGGAACTCTCACAAACAAACATTAAATCAGTAAGCAGCTTGACCAGTGTTACTGACTTACATCTGAAATGGCAGACTCAGAGCCTCCTGGTGGAGAGGAGAGAGCAGAAACAAAGTTACCAGTGGAATTAGCTCAGTTTTCAGTTTAATAAGCCTGGCAATATTAAATATCACAGCACCCACACACATTTCACAACTCCTTCATTAGCAATCATGATTTGAAGGCCACACACATTAGGAATGATTCACTGCAAGCTTATGCACCACTGCAAGAGCTACAAAGAGATTTTATGTTAAAAAGAATGGTTCACCAAAAAGTTATCTATACCACTTTACCATCCTTACTTTAAGTTCAGACTCTTAGTGACGGATGCTCAAATGACGCTACTTTACTTTTGTACTTGCGCCACAAGGCTAACGTAGCTAGCATGCTAATCACAGTCTAGCTCCAATGAAAAAGTTAGGAAGTAGATTTTGGACAACCAGACATAGGCTAACGTACGTGGTGTCCTTTGGTAATTTCTTTTTACAGCAGCTCCTCAGTGATTTTATTCACATTATCTTCAATTTCTATTCCCCCCCCTAATGTCCTTTTAGGAAATGACAGACTGTATTATATACTTTTTTTTTTTTTTTTTTTTTTTTAGCCGAGACTGTGCTCATATGAGCATTTTAGTCTTCTGCGTATCCAAATCTCAGATTTTCAATACCAACATTGTCTCATGCTGGAAAATAAAGATTTTTGGCAGCTGCAACTCGCCGTATTTAGTCTTTTAATGTATGGAATCTTCAGAAACCACAAACAAATCAATTTGACGGCATCCAGATGCAGGACTTTCAACACCAAGATGTGTAAAACATTAAAAACAGACAGCTTGAGCTGATAAAGTAATCCTATTTGATTAGGACTATAGACAAACTAACATGGCTAACTACTTAACTTGTGAGATTTGATCAAATTCAAAAAAAATATTTTTAAAACAATTATCTCAATTCTTTATTTGAATGCAAAAGTTAATAGAATGCTTAATTGAGATTTGGTATCTACATAGCCAAACATGACCAATACATCACAATATTGTGAAAAAGCTCATTTTTAATATTTACATTAAAAAAATATTTTATATTTCATGTAATATGAACATGTACATTTCACATGTAATTTTTTGTTGATTGTTGATCAATATGGCTTATAGCTTAAGAAATTATTAAATAATATTAATACAAATATTACAATCTCATTTGGAGTCTTGATAAATTACTATTAAAATAGTAGCAACATTAAAACAAAAAATATTCATAATTTTTGAATATTTAAAAAATTAAAACCATCATTATATATGAAACTTTTTCACGATATTTATATTTTTGCAGATTCACTAATATACTGATGGTCATCCCAGTACACTGCACAGATCAATCAGATATACAGAATCTGGAGGCCACAGTCCATCCAAAATCATCTGACCATACGTTTTCTGCTGCTTTAAAAACCTCAGGTAAAATTTTTCAGTGAACCATCCTTTAAAGTTCTCTACAGAGCACACAAGACAGACACAGGAACACACTGCCTTCATTTACCACAGAGGTAGACCCAAGAGTCCACTGTGGAACCAGAGGAACCTGGAAAGGTACACAGTTTGTATCACGGTCCTTCAAAACGAAACAAAAGGCTACTAGGAGGCAGATTTAAAAAAATCTGCTTTAATTTTTGGTTTTTGGCATCTCATCTGAACTAAAATCAAGACCACCTTCTGTTTTCTACATCTGCATGTCTCCTTAAAGTCTTTATGAATTCTGCAGAGGCGCAGGCTTATAGACAGCCAACACTTGGGTTCAATGTCCCTGGAAAAACAGCTAATATAGTGCAACACTTGCTCCTCTGATATGCAACCATATAAACTGTAAATCTGCTCTGAGAATTATGTTCCAGTGTGTTAAGTGTGTCAGAAAAGAAGTTCCTCTGCTTCTTTAGGATTACCAACATGTAACAGGTGAATATTTCAGAACACAGGAAGGACAGATTTATGGAAATCATTCAGCAAAAAAGGATTTACAGAATATCTCACTCTAAAAATGGGTTCTCAAGGGTTCTTTAGTAAAGAAAAAGGTTTTATATAGGACCCTGAACAGATTGATGTGTGTGTGTCCCCGATGTGGTCCAGCCAGCAGCCTTTAGTTTTGTACACTCTTTCTTGAGGCTCTCGGCCACTATTTGTTCTCACACCTGTTTTCAGACAGTAATGCTCTGCGCTGTCACTTTAGTGCGACATGTTTTAGTTTGTTTTGAGCGTTAACAAGAAACAATGAGAAACAAAGCCAGAATGAACAACAAACACGTGGGTGAGTGATGAACGAGTGGATGGATGCTTTGTTTTTGCAAAACTAGCACCGAGTCAATGCCGACTAAAACCGGGCAGATGAACGATAACTGGGACAAAATATATTTTGAGTATATACACACACACACACACACATATATACATACATATACACATATACATACACATACATACATATACACATATACATTTTTTTTTTTATGTACCTGCATGTATAGAACCATGAAAACTCGAGGAAACCCTCTACATGATTAAATGGCTCTTTCCTTGATAAAAGGGTCTACAGACTGACAATGTGTCATAGAGGGTCCTGAATAAATTTTTGAAAATGGTTCTATGTAGCACCAAAAAGGATTCCTCTTATTATAAGCTTGACAAAAAAGACAAAAGGTTTCTATATAGAACCATCTACAACACATTCTTTAAGAAACATTTCCACTAGGAAAGAACCTTTTAATGACAGATGGATGTTTGAGTGTTTATGGTTCTATATAGAACCGTTTTCTTTACAAAAGAACCTTTGAAAAACCATCTTTTTAAGAGTGGGTGTGGTTGATCTGTCAAGACATGCAAGTCCAAATGATGCTTTAGTTCACAACAGCCATTTAATGTCCAACAAACATTTGAACAAACTGCCCAAAATAACCTAGTAATTTACATCAGCAAACATTCTTCCCAGGCCAATTAAACCTAATCCAGATCCTAAATAAGGTCACAGTCTACTTGACCTGCTTACAGACCCAGTATGACTTATGTACTAAAAATATTCAAAGAAAAGTCATTAAAGCCTTAAGAGTCGTTGATCAATTTTATTCATTTTTATAGTTCACTGCAAGTCGTACTGTGAGCTAAATGATGTTAACGAGTGTTTGAGATCTTAATTAAGCAGTCTGAGTGATTCCGATTAAGTATTTTAACACGCATTCAGTTCTAGTGTTTTAAACTACAAAAGCAACTCCAATCATGCCTTGACGGACTCCATCAACGCTGTAAATTAAACTTTGTTTTTGCTGAATTTTTTCTCTAAAAAAGTCAAACAATAACTTGGTCACCCCAATAAAACCACATTGAGCAAAGGCTTGAATTAACTGAGTTCAGTCAATAACCAAAGGCCAAAGCCAGTTGATGCCTATAGGAACAGTGACGCATTTTACCTTTCTGCATAAAAAACTCCGACCTCCTTTTGCGATTTTTCAAAATGATATGTTCATATTCTACATAGAGGCCAACAGAAAAGATAAATGCACTTTTTTACTGTAGCACTGAACTTTCCACTGCAGTTCTGATATAAGGCAAATACAACATTTCTTTCAAAGCTAATCTACTGAAACACACAGTGGTTACCTTTGTTTCTCATCACGACTGGAACATCACGGAAGCTTCTACTTGCAGGTTTTGTTGGCAAACCCTAAAGGTTCACGGCAAGAAAGACTTTTACAGTATCAGTATATGCAAAGAACATGCAAAGATGCCCAGCAATACATTCAGGCAATGTTATTCTAAGCTTTCATGCTTCAAACCACCAGTACAAAAAATGATACACTGTCAATAACATCCTTTATACTCACATTAACAGGATGGCCATTAACCTGCGGTTCAGCTACCTTCTCTGCAGACAAGATGGAGCTGCTGTCGACTGTAACGCAGTGCTCAGGATGACCTATGAGTGTTGAATCCACACTTGTCAGATTAATGGTCTTATGACTTTTAAATGGTAGGGACAGGTGGTCGCTGCTCCAGGCTGGGTCCAGTTTCAGAAATACACAAAAGTGGAGCACTATTAGTGTATTTACTGTAGAGTCCCAGAACAGGTTGAGGTTAAAGGTATAAAAGCACTAGTGCATCTCCAAAAATACATATTGTGAGAGTTTGAGAGAGTCACAATAGATTTTCTTGACTTCTCTAAATCAACACAACAATTTAACATATTTTTATAGGTATGCATGACAGTAAGACCAAATTAGTGTCAGGCTACACATTTTAAGCCCAGCTTATCACTAAGCTATAAGTCAATCAACAATAAAACAAAAAATGGCTTAAATTATGTCTCCTTGTGTAATGAATAGAAAATGACAGTTTACTTTTTTGAATAAATTATAAACACAACTTAATTTTTTTGTAGTTTTTGAGATGCACTAGTACAAGTCTTACATTGGAATGTGTTCTGCCATGAAGCCCAAAAGACAAGCCAGCATAATAATAAAAAATACAAATTAAAAAATAAATAAATAAATAATAATAAAAATAATAATAAATTATTATTAGTCTAGATATGTTTAAACTCCAGACTTCAGAGAAAACAACTTTAGAAATTCTGCAACTGACATTTTTTCATATTTTTGTGATCAACTTTTAAGTATTAAGCTGAAAAAGTGCAGTCAAGGCGAATGTCAGAGAAAACAGCCCATAAACCAAAAGCCTTGGCAATTGTCACGTTGCAATTATTTATTTATTTTTAATTGTTTATTAAATTAATTAATTAATTTTTTATTGTTAACCAATTTTCTCCCCAATATATTAGTAGCTAATTGACCCGCCCATTCGTTGACTCTCCCCATCACTTGTAATGCCCCTGACTCTCAGAGGGTGTAGACTAACACAGGCTTCCCCCGATATATGTGAAGTCAAGCTCCGCCCCTTTTCTAACTGCTGGCGATACATCTCTGTCAGGCTGTCAACATGCCCAGAGGAAAGCGCAGCCAGTTCTGATGGATCGCCTGGCAGTCGCCTGAGCCAGCTGGCATTACCTAGTAGTGGTGGGGAAAGTGTGCCATTTTACCCGCCCAGAGAGATTTTTGCTCTTTTGGGCCCCGATTGCGATGGCAAGCAGCATAATCTGGGATTCAAACTTGCAATACATGGATCAGTGACAGCGTCTTAGTCCTGCTGAGCCACCTGATGCACATTGCAATTTTCGGTATAATCCAAATTTTGAAAGATCACATTTATTCCAACAACTGCTTAGACAGATAGAAAAAGAAATGTTTACACTGTATTTGTATTGGCAGGATGATAAACAGTGGACAAAAGACCAAGAGACAGACCGACCACCATCCCTACCATGACAAAGAAATAAGAGTCCCAACATCACTTAAGCATTTTATCCCACCTATCAAAGGTAAGCATGAATGAAGTGATAATGGAGTGATACAAAGCTCTTGTTTTAACTCTGTACAGCAGCTCAGTGTGGGTCCTTGTACTGAATTAGCAACATCCTTTACACGTAGAGTGATCACTTTTTTTTACAATAAGTTTAAATGTATGAATTTATTCTTCAGTCCTTTGTTTTATTTCATATGTACGGTGCTGGAGTACAAAGCCAAAACATCAATCAAGTCCAATTACATGCAGACTACACATGAGCTCAAACAGCACAAAATCAAGTGGCAAGACATGTTTATCAGACAAAGAGAACAGTATGACAATCCAGATGTGATTAGCTCTGACTACAAGACAACCCAATCAGCTCAAATAATCTGTAGAAATGCAACAAAAGAGCATTAAAAGTATTTTCCTAGTGTAGCGTGAATAGAGGTGAATGGACACAGGTGCGTTTTTGCAACCATGGGCTCCAGTACCAAGTGTGTTCTACTAAAAACCTATGGAACTTCTGATGCTTATATAGACTGTTAATGATGTTTCCTTTTTTGTGTGTTTAATTATAAAAGATAATAAAGAGATACTTATATGAATTCAAACATTTGGCTGATTTTGTTACCATGAAAATGTTAGTGTACGCTCTTTAAATAGCATTTGTATGTTTTATACAGTTACTGTTACTGAAATGAATTAATTGGAATAAATGTGGCATGTACAAAGTTATCACCCAAATAATACATTGTATACATGAATTCATGCATATTAAATATGTACAAGTGTATATACACAGTGGCGGACTTCAACACGTAAACCACACAATTACTTGGGGCCGCGGAGATCAGGGGGGCCCCTGCTGGCCAAAAGATAAAAAAACTAAACAATTGTTGTTGGTGTGGAACAACAAAAAGGTAGCGTACATGGTGTAATTTGGGAGTGGGGGACAGCAGCTTTTTCAAAAAAGACATTTTTGGTTTTCTGCAGATTTTTCCGTCCAAAAAGTGTTACGCTATTTTAAAAAGAAATGGGTCGAGCACTAGGACCCAGCAAAAAATGGCCACTCAGTCGGAAGCCTATTTCTCTTTAGACTGCTCACAAGCTCATCGATTGGCTCGGTCATTTCTTGCTAGTGTGTGATTGGCCGTTCCAGCGGTCACTTCATCAAACAGTCTGGACTTGCAAACCAGTGTTTTGCAATTTGGCCCGTAGTCAGTGTTCACCTGACACTGTAAGTTGTTAACATGTACGTTTATTCTGCCTGTTTCACATCAGGTAGACATATTTTAATATCAGAGGTTTCATGTTAAAATCCATTAACATTAGTATCTGTGTGTGTGAGTTGTGCATCTACCAGTCTGTGATAAGCCATCTATTTACATGCCTCCAAATTTAAATAATTCATAGTTTCTGCTTATTTTTACTAAAAAATTAGGTATAATTTTATGTAAATATAGTCAGTAGACCTCATTTACATAACATTTTTGAGTAAAAATAAGCAGAAACTCTGAACAGTCCAAACATAAGTGTAAAATTGATGTTAATGAATTGGAGTGAAGTTGATTATCAAGGTGTAACAGAATTGGGTGATAATTTTATATTACATGATTTTAACAGTTATTTAATAATATTTTATTAATGATTCATTTCATTTTATTATTAATAATAATGATTATAGTTATTAGTACTAGTTATTAATAGTAACTAGTAATTACTAATAAAATATTATAAATAATAACGTTTAATATTTAAAATGTATGTATAATTTTTTTTTATTTAATAGTAATAATTTAATTTATGTTTAAGCCTGTACCACATTATTACTATAAAAAAAGAATCTGTTTGATCAGGGTCCCCAGACATGACATTGCTTGGGGCCCCAGAACTTCCAAATCCGACCCTGTGTATATATACACACATGAATGTGCATGCATGCATCTATATATAATGCATATATAATTATACACGCATCTATCAATAAAGAATGTAATGAAAATCTTTGCATTTCAGTTTATGACTGTATGAGGTGATATATAGCCTATGTGCAAAAACACAGCGTGCCACATTTATGCTACCTCACCATTCTGTCCATGCCGGCGAATGTCCATCAACAAGCTGCCCTCCTTTAGCGCAGCATCCATGTTGGCCTTCCACTGCTCGTAGCTCATCTTGGCCACGTACTGCCCACCCACAGCCAGGATTTCATCACCTGCCTGCAGGTGGCACAGCTGAGCTGGGCTGCCTGACAGCCAGAAACACATATATACTAGAGTTAGATTGTACAGGTAGGTGTAAAAACGCAAAATGTCAACAAGATTGATACATTACTGATAAAACTGAGCATCTAATCACATGAAGGTGGTTGTCTACTTTCCAGCGTTTAAAGATTCAGTCTACTTTAGCAGTGATCGTAACCTACCTTAAGGCTAACTCTAGCATCTCAAACATGAGCTGCTATCATACTCCTCACCTGTACATGTGCCTACACCTAAACATGCACACCTAAAGCTGCCGTGCACCCATTCATGTGCCTGGCACGCCACCACATTAGTCAGGCTCAAACTGGATCATTCATGATCTCTACATTAGCATGCAAGGTTAATCAAGCTGAAGCACAGAAAGCAACAGCTTCACTGTTCACCATCAATCATTCATGCTTATCTCCCTTCAAGTACTGAGAGTTGAATGCAAATGCAGGAGGCTGTTTAAGGTTATTGTGCAGACGGGACTATAACAAAGGCACCAAATGTAGGTACAATTGTGTCTTGTGCTACTGTGTAAAGATGCAGTTCTTGTCTCGGCTCTAGAGAGTGATGTTTACTTGTTTCTCTGCTCACATCACAGCTATTTATGCTAGTTTCTCTTGTGCTATTTGATTAGGGTGTAACTGTTGGTGGCGCTGGTGAGGAGGATCTAAAGGGCAGCAGTATCACATCTTGGGAGACTCTCTCTAAAGTCAGTTCTCAAGAATACAAGCACACACTGAAGTCTCAGCTGCTCTCCTGTCTCTCTCCCCAAATGCACACAGCTCCATTTGTAGACCCGCCCCCACAGTGCAGCCATTGGACGGGCGATGTTCCCGCCGATGCAGCAATCTGGGAAGAGGGGTGGAGCCGCCGCCGATGGGGGCAGTAGAGCAGCAGTCAAGCTGCTTAGACGTGTAATGGAAACGAACGTTAATGCTTATCGAATCCTACTGTCCCGGCTTATCATAGTCATCGAGGGAAAAATTATCGTGAAACAAATCGATATCATTTTATCGCCCAGCACTAGTCTAATGTCATTGAATATCTCCGACATGGTATGCATGCCCACACTGACATGTTTATGAATCGTTTACAACAAACATTTGTACAGTACAATATTTACTTTCTAAAACCTTCAAATGTCTGATTAGATGTTTTCGAGTCTGGGCTAGTTTCAGCTTGTGTAGTATAGCTTTGTTAGATAATCGGAAGGAGGATTTTAGTGGATCTAGGCAACCTTAAATTTGTGAGCTGGCCTTTAAGACTGGTAAACAAACTTAGTAGCTGATGTACGATGCTCAGGAGGACAGTAAGTAGCTAATAGACTGTATATAATGATGTGTAGAAGATGAATAAAAGTGAAGTGGCTGTTTTTGCTTTGTTATATGCTCTATGACCACATATTCAAGTGACTCAAATCTGATTTCAAAAGATCAGATTTGATGTGTTCACACAGCTCTGAAAAGATCAGATCTGATTCACATTAAGGCAAATAAATCAGATTTGAGTCTGGCAATGTGAACGCAACTTAAGACAACAGTAACCACCACCATAGTCCAAAAAACTCAAACACTCTACTAACTCAATTGATATCGAGTTATTTCCAGTAAAGCTGTTCAGCATCTTCTCAAACATAAGACTCAATCATGTCACACAGAATTAGTCTCATTCTGTTATAGAAGTCAATGGGTACATTCATTTCAGAAAATGCCAACATGCTCTTACCTGGTTGGACAAAGTTGATGCGCACGCCAGCAGAATCCCAGTGAGTCTGAAACCCAAAGTCCCTGCCACTGTTGGCTTTCTGATTCAGACTGACTCGCATATCAGTGTGACCCACCTGAGACAGAGAGAGCGAGAGACACACGTCACCTGAGGCTTTTGTGTCACATGCATCCTGCGGGGAAACCGGAGACCTCTTACATACTGATGCAGCGCTTTCCGCTCTGAACCCCACAACCACCACAGCATTTAATCTACACTAACGAGACGTAGTCTAAAATTACAGCATGGTGTAAACACTCAACCGAGACCCGACTACACGATATGACCAACCACTGAAGGACAAAACGCAACTTTCAATAAAGCAACCAAAAAGTAGTGCACCAACCCAAGCAAATTTACTGACTGGCTCCCACTGCTTTTACCTTCTACAGCAGGGGGCCAAACCTCTGTCCTGGAGGGCTGGCTTCCTGCACAGTCTGGTGATCTTCCTCATAAAACACACCTGATTCAGCTCAGCAAGTAACAAGCATGTTTAACTGTAGTGTCAGAGCAGAGAAATCACCAAACTGTGCTGGACACCAGCCTCCAGGACTGGAATATGACCCTCCTGATCTACAGCATTAAAACACTGAGGTGGGGATTAAACAGGTGCAAGTATGAATACTTAGATCATGACATCAAACATGATCAGGATATTCACAACCTCAATTAATTTGGGGAACAGCTTTGACTCATGTTGGACATAGAGCCAAAACCATATGAAAATGTAGTCAATACAGACTGAATTTAATGGGCTAATAATTCAGATTTTTAACAATATTGGTATTTTTTTCCCCCAAGAAATGAGTACATGCTTGTAAATGAAAATTAGAAATTGTGCCATGACAAAAGTATCAAAATCACGCAATAGTTGCCAATCAATGCCATGTGCAAAAAATAAAATCCCCTGAAAAGGTTAAAAATCTGAATTAAAAAAAAAAAAAAAAAGTACAAAAAAGTCATTTTTGAATAGCACCTCCAAATGAAATTTTCTAATCGGAGATTCTGGATTTCTGAGCTAAGCGCAACACTGATCAACATTAAAACAAAGTCACTTTATATGTAATCAATATAAACAATTTGACATTGCCGTTTGGAATTTTGAATCCTTAAAACATTTTTAGACAAATGAAGAGTTCTGCATGAATTACAATGGCTCAGCAGGCTAAGACGCTGACACTATGACCAGAGGATTGTGAGTTGAATCCCGGTCATGCTGTTCGCCATCAACAGCCGGAGCCCAAGAGAGCAAAAATTGGCCGTGCTCCCTTTGGGTGGGTAGACAGCGCTCTCTCTCCCCATCACTTTCACAATACAATGTCCGCTGGCTCAGGCGTCTACTGATTAGTTCATCTGAGCTGGGAATCCTGCGCTTTCCTCCAAGCACGTAGGCTCCCCAGTGACAGTGCATCAGTTAGAAAAGAGGTGGAGGCCACATCAAAAACATCGGAGAAGGCTTGTGCTCGTCTTCACCCTTCTAAAGTCAGGGACATACCAAAGTGATGGGGGAGCCCCTAGCAGATGGGGTGAGTTAATTGGCTACTACTACATTGGGAGGGAAAAACTGGCAAATACTAGTAACAAAAATAAAAAAATTTCTAAAATAAAAAGGCGTTCAATCAACTTGGTATCGCGTATCGTGATGCTAGACTTTGCATCTATTAACATATCTAAATTCTGATACTGTGCAAACCCGAACTACAATAACAATAATAATATTTCTCAAAATTACTGCAGATGAAACCATCTTCACTTCACATTTTTACATTCACACATAATGAACAAGGTATCCTACTACTGAGTGCCCATTACCTTTTCCTCAGTGCTCTCAGAAACAGCCCTCTGTTTCAGGGAAGTGGCTACCATGCTAGCAGACATGAAGGAGTGAATTTGAGGAGCAGAGTGATTCACCTCCTCCTCTTCACTTGTATCCTTCTGCTGGTGACTTGTGCAATGTGTGCTGTCCACGGTTGCGACCTCCTCCTGGAAGGTGAAGGACTTGGGAAGCTGGGGTCGCTCTCGTTGAACTTTGACTAGGCTTTTATGGGAGTCGTCCATCTGCAGAGCAGTTAAAGGACATGAGCAAAAGAAACAGACTCAATGATTCACAGAAGGAGGTGCTGAACTAAAACCTTTCTAACTTGAACAAGAACATTACCACCTCTAGTTTGGCCTGTTGCCACGTTTACTGCATGTATAAATAAGCGAGCACACCAGTCAGTCATAGCAGAGTTTAAAATCATCATCATGGGTAAAGGACATGATCTGACTGATGTCCAAAAGGGCATGATAATAGGGTATCAGGTGAAGGGTGGTAGGGTTTCAGAAACCATCAACATTGTGGATGTTCTAGAGTTGCTGTAGTGAACGTGTACTGAGAATGGATTTCTTGTACATTGAGTGTTTATACAACAGCATAAGGGAGTGTGCTATTGATGCCAGAGGGCAACAATGACTTCAACAATTGGGGCAGTGACAGAGACCACAGTGAACCAGTTAACTTCTATAATGAACACAGGAACGAGGCAAGTGTCAGGGACCAGCATTGAGTGAACACTCCAAGCCAAGGGTGGTTATTCCCAGAAGGTATATAAGCAAGATGTCGAAAGGGAAAACTATGAAACCGTTAGTTTGTCATCCTTCTGGGAGTTGGTCCAATGGCTTCCACCAATAAAGCTCAATGACTCATATGCCATACAGTGTTCACTGCATGAAATTTTAAAAAATTTGCTATTGATTGGCAGATGTTTGCAGGGTAAAACACTGGCTTCTCAAAAATATTAGCACAGTTAGTCACAGGCACAAAAAAGGGGCACTAGGACAGAAGCTCAGATTTCATGAAGTGGCACACTGGCCACGTTCTATTATTTATGTGTGATTCGCAAGATGATCAGGCAGAGCAGAGTAACACTAAACTTCCCAAGCAGAACACTGTGCACACTCGTGACCATACAAACACAAATGCAACTGGTCTTTCTTCAAATGAGCATGTAAGGAAGCGAAGAGAGAGGGCTCATTATGTGGCATTGCAGGCTAAGGTCACTGCACACAGAACCTGAATTCTAGTCCAATTTTTCACTAACTTGACATTTTCTGCAGTAAAAACGCAAAACATCAACATGTTCTGGGACAGGCAATGTAGTAGCAACAGGTATGAGAAATAATGAGAAATACACACTCCTGAACATCCCTAAAAATACAATGAGGCAGGGTAGGCGTCTTAAATTCTAGGGACTAATCTCAACGGTTTTAAACAGTAGCTTCACAGCAGTTTCCAAAAATTATAACTGGATAATAAAACAAAAACATGCACTAGTTGTAATATACAGTTCACCAGCAGGATGAACAGCACAAAGTAAACGGAGGCAGGAAAAGAGCACCCATGCAAGACTGAACTGAACCTTATATTGTCTGGATGAAGACTTAAATGAAGATGCGGACCACTATTAAAGCTACAGACTTATTATTCACCTTAAAATGAAGAACTACTATGAACTGATATTTGGTGCTATTTGTGGTACTTTGAGTTTACCACAAACACAAAAATACAATTAAACTGTAGAAGTTATTTCTCTCAAATTTTTAATAAACGCCATCTAAACAGTAGCTGCCAATGTCTAAAGTAACTAGAAGAGCGTGAAACTGAAGTGTAGGCCTAGAATCATAGCAGACAGGAAAATTCAGCACTCACAGAATAGAATCTGGGCAAAGACGACACCTTTGAATGCTTGGATCCAAAAGGTCTTGGTGTGACTGCTGTGAAAAGTCGTGAACCGCCCTCTGACCTCCGGAAGCCTCTGGGAAGAGTGGAGAACATTCGCGTCCCTCCCGAAACAGAGCGCTCCATGGACCTGGCATGCTGGACAGGGACTGAATCCTGCTGGCTAGACTCCGGTGATGAAGGCACCACATGGTCAGTGGAGGATGGTGGGCTGAAAAAGACAGCCGTTTCTTCTTGATTCTGGTCTGCTGAAAGTAAATCAGTGCCATGGTCCACTCCGACTGGACCATTAGTGAGAGAAGCAGCTCTGGTTGTTGGAGGTGCCTCAGGGGTGTATGCTGGGTCCACTTTCTTTTCACCAACAGCAGCAGTTCCAGCTAAGCACTTGAGTCCAGGCATGCTGCACTTTGAAGTTAGAGGAGAGGCCTCAGGAGGGACAAAGGCTTCATCGGAAGCTGTGGAGCCTAGCTCAGGAGGCTGGGAGGAGGGCAAGACTCTGCTAGAAGGCTCCTGGGAATATGATGGCTCTCGATTCGCAGCCTGAGACTGCTGGTGTGCAGCTAACACGAGGATGCCCTCCTGCTCACTGTGATCCAAAGAAAAAGACAAAGAGTAGGGCTATCAAATATCACAGGAGCCAAAACAAAGGGAGTGGCCCTAGACTCGGAAAGTCTTTACAATGGTAAGATGGTAAAGCTGCCCTATTTTTATATTGGTTCATTTGCTAATGTATTTTTAATGAATTGTCACAAGAGCAATATAAACAAGCCTGGTATTTCATTCACATCGTAGTTGCAACAAATCTTTTATCTGAATGTTTACACATTTTAAATTGTCAGTATACGGAGCTCCCTGGACAAAAATGGGTCACTCTGTGTTTAAGGTGGTAGAAACTTCAGGCTCCTGCAGACTGTGTTGCAGGATGATGAGGCTATAAATACATGCAGAGTATGCAACAAATTCAGCTACTTCCTTCACAATACGGTCAAAGCAGTGATTGCACAGGATGTGCCAATCTGTTTTGTGGCCCATTTTCCACCCATTGAACAAGATATTCACTGCGCTGTACCACCTCTTCTCAATCCTGGAATCCTCTCCAACACACTGCAGGCATTTATAGCCTGAACTTCCTCATGCAGCCCCATCTACAGGAGCCTGATGTTACTACCACAATTAAGCAAACAAGGTGACAGTATATAAATAAATCAAATAAATGTATGCAAGAAGAAGTTTACACACCTCTCCTCCTGCACCCCTTTGAGCACAGCAGTCCTCAAGCCATCCTCTCCTCCTCTGCTAGTGATGAGCTCAATTTTCTCTCGCTCTTCTTTCTTCCTGAGCAAATCCAAGTTTGCACTGAGCCTCCGACTCTTCCACCTGTTCAGGTCCTTCATTCGCCAAAGTGAACAGATGAATGAGAAGTGGAAGTGGAATGAAAAACTCGATGAATGAAAAAGTGTGGGTGTAGAAAACCATTGAATGAAATGTTTAAAATGATTGACTAATGAAAGAATGAAAGAGTGTGAACAAATGAATAAAGAAATGAATGAAGCATTAAAACTGGGTTGTCACAAGTCAGATCCACCACTTCATACATCCAGTCTTACTAAAGCTGGCATGAAAGGAACAGCCCGTCTAGTGTTCATTTTGCTACTAATTTATAAAAATCAACAATGATGCTGTTTAAGAACTTAAAAGTGTAACTGTAAAGTAGTAGTCTAGGCGTTTCCAAGTGATGTAAAGAAGCTAAACTAAAGTAGAGATCTGTTCTAGCAGCAATAACATGCAAACAAAGGATAATGCTCAAATACAATGATAAATGGTATATATGCTAGCTGCCACAAATTTAGCAATTAATTTAAAAATGGAATTAGTATTATAGTCTAAATTTACAGCTCACAGACATCCAGAGCAATCAACTCATCACTGTGGACCAGTTAACCTCTACACTAAACAAGGACCATGAGGAAAGTGTCAGATCAACATTGAGTAAACCAAGGGTGGTAAATCTCACTATTCGGTAGGTGGTAATAATATTCTGATATGACTGTATCTAAGCAAGATGGTGATATGAAATTTAGTTTGCTCTCCTTCTGGGAAGGCTTTGCCGCAGATGTTTGAGCATAGCGCTGCGGTTTTGATTGCATTCATGTACAAGAACATTATTGAGGTCAGGTACAGATGTTATGTTTAGTTCCAGATCACAAACTGAACTCTAATTCATCCTAAAAAGATACTAGGAGCTCTATTACTTCAGAGAACACTGGTCCTCTTTTTCACAGCCCAATGCCGTGTTCGGATTTTATACTCCTAGCAGTTGGAATTATGACCTTAGGCTCATTCACAGCTGCTCCTGACTGTCTCATTCTGTTAGTGATGCTTACCTATTTCTGTATATACATGTGGGCACCTGTGTCAGCAATGGGGGGAAATCTTAAAGCAACTGAATTCATCATTAAATGAGACTTTTTATAATATCTGAATAATAGTAAAAAATAAAAAAAAAAGTTGGAATATAGGACTCACATCTTGCCACCTGGCCTCATTGTCCTTTGTTCTGGTCTGGTATTGCCGTGTCCGCCCTGAACGCACCTGCTCTATGGCTGAAGGCTCCAGGACTCCAGCTTTACCCTGACGTCCTTTCCATGATCTCGAAGAGTCAAAGGATGTGGTGCTTTCAAACTCCTGTGGTATGGGTTCTAAGGCGAGGTCACTCATGGACTTGCTCCTGTAAGGCAAAGGAATTAACTAGTTTATACAGGGTATCCCGTTTGCTTCTTTACCCAAATGACCATCTGATCTGGCGATGAAATCTGGATTAAATATACCGCAGTTTGTGTAAAAAAAGACTGACATGCATGATTACAGTGTAGGTACATGGCTGTTAATGGCTGATGACTAATATCCGCGGCTGTAGGAGTGGAGGCCGGTGCCTGTCAATCAGTTGCCTGATGCTGCAATGAGACATTAAAGCCCTCCGTTATCCTCATGGACACACCACGGGAAGATGGTTCTATTACCCTAAGAATTGTGAATTGATTCGTGCATAATGCATCATTAAACAGTGCAAGAGTAAGTGTTCATGATGTAGATAAACTCAGTTCAGTAAACAAAACCAAAAAAGAAATCTCCATGCTTTCATGTCTCCACATCACCACCTAATCAGGAGAAAATCACTCCTTGGCTGGACGTTTTCCCATCATGTGTTGAAAATAATCCCACACAGACAGAGGTATATTTAATGCAAATTTCACCATCATATCTTAATTAGTATTAAAGTTACTCATGATTGTTTGGGTAAAGTAAACCAGACATGCTATAACCGATTACAGCAGTGACAAAATTAAAATAGCTTTGTATGGCCACATGTAAATCACTTTAAGCAAGCGGTTTGCAAATTCTTTTTTTATTGCAGCACAAGACAGCCTTTTTAACTGGGTGCAAACAATTATAAAGTTTACACTCAGCACATGAGATGCATTTAAGCAGGGGAAAGATAGGCAAATGGACAAACACTGAGCACTATAAAAACTGCTGAACATTTGGTTACAGGGCACATATCCTACTTATGTCTTAATACTTATTAGTTTCAGTGGCTTAGAATTAGATTGTTTCATCACTGTGCCTTTAAGAACAACTAGCTGACCTATATAGTGGATCACTACACTCCTGATTACCTGACTGTTAATGGGCGGGGCTAAACTGCTGTAGGTTGCATAAGCCTAATTAATTGTGTGATGGCACAATAAAATAAAAATTAAAAAAAAATTAAAATAAATGTTTGCAATTGGCTTACATATGTGAATACTGCTCAATAGCAACTAAGATGCCAACAAACAGACATTAAGAATATGCCAAATAAACATAAAATTATTCTGCTTTAATTGGCCACTCCATAAAAAAGGTACACACATCGCATCTACACATTATCCATGTTATCAAGGTATGTGCCCTTACTGAAGTGGCCAGTGAATGCAAGTTTCCATCCTGTTCAATTACATGACAAAGCTGAACAGTCATGCCTGCAACAATGATCCACAGAAAAGCAAACTGCATACAATCAAATGGCTGTAGGTGAATAAAGCAGTCATTGCAGTGATGCACGCCGAACTTATTCACTCACCCAGCATGGCGAGAGCGTCTCATGTGTGCTCTAGGAGATCAAGAGGATAATTACAAATTTAACCCAATCATTTTCAACCTCCGAAGAGGTTTTAGAATGAAATGCGTTACGGCTTTACCAATTCCTCGCTTGGCGTACATGAATGAAGATAAAGCAACACATTTTATCTCTTTAAACACACCTGGTTCAAAATAAATGTAAAAAAATACTCAAAATCTTATAATATATTATGATAAATATATAACTGTTGAAAAGGCCATGCTGTACATACATGTACGACTAAAGATTTTTCCACTAATAAATAATTTTTTAAAAAATTATGCATGAAGCCAAAATATACGGAAGAAAACCATCATTAGCAGAGGCATAAAACAATCAGAGTGGCGGTATACTGTCAACTGTGAAACATGGCAGAGGATGTCTTAATATGCTAAAATCCAGCCTCATTGAAAAGTGTGTACACCTAAATTACCATATTTTCCGGACTATAAGTCGCTCCGAAGTACAAGTCGCACCAGCCATAAAATGCATAATAAAGAAGAAAAAAACATATAAGTCGTACTGGAGTACAAGTCGCATTTTTGGAGGAAATTCATTTCATAAAGCCTAACACCAAGCACAGACATGTCATTTTGAAAAGTAATTTAAAATAAAAATAGAATAGAGGCAACAACAGGCTGAATAACTGAACAGTAAGCTTACGTTACTGACACAACTGAGAATGTGCCTGGTATGTTAACATAACATATTAAGATTTATTCAGAAAACCAGAG
This sequence comes from Crenuchus spilurus, assembly GCA_036984385.1. NCBI lineage: Eukaryota > Metazoa > Chordata > Actinopteri > Characiformes > Crenuchidae > Crenuchus > Crenuchus spilurus. Next base: position 34,663 of record BRDA01011406.1, on the reverse strand, counting down.
CATATATAATATGCTAAAAAGTTTACTAAACCATTTGTGTAACTCCAAATAAATCTAAAATGCGGCGCTTCCTCTTCTACGTCACTTACATCAGACTCATCCTCAGTTGCAACACAGGCCTAGAGCGCCCTCTTGCGGTTTAGTGTGAAAATAACATGTAAAATGATATACCGGTAATAATGTATTAATTTCACACTTAAGTCACTCCAGAGTATAAGTCGCACCCCCGGCCAAACTATGAAAAAAACGCGACTTATAGTCCAGAAAATACGGTATATACAAAAATACTAACGTCTCAAGATGCTTAAGGGGAAAGACATTTTTCAACAGTTCAAAAAGCACACAAATGAAAGTAAAGACCACTCAAAGATCAGATGAAAAGGAATGGTAGAACATCTCTACAGATCTGATCTGCTACCAGCAACAAAGCCGGACACAGACCATTACAAAAACAAAATTTAGTGCATTGTGTACTTACCTTTGTTGCACAGAGTATCTACAACACAGCCTGTAATTTCAGCACAGTCCAAGTCTATTTTTGCTGACTACATTCTTTAGTACTGTTTCCATGCTGGCGTGAAATCACTAGCCGAGCATAACGATCCTCCCCATTTACACCAGGGTGAGATCAGAAAGAATTCATTCCATCATATGTACAACACATTCTCAGTTGACCCAAGGCAAGTGAGCCTCAAGACCAATTAAATTGTTATTTGACATCAGGACACTATCAACAATGACACTGTTGTAAAACATTACATAAGTAAAGACCCCTCGAGAGGCATAGGTTGCACATTCATTCTCCAGTAAACTCGAGAGTCTCTCAGTCTAGTCTTCAGTGCAGAATTTTTGCTTCATGCCTGCTATCATTCCTACTGGAGCACAATAATATCTAGCCAATATGTGCCAAAACAACTGCTAACTTGCTACTAATTTGATCCTTGTTGTTATTTTATAACTTAATGAGCTAGTGAAGTGAATGCACAGAGGTAAAAGTTTTTTTGCTTACAATAAATCAAATATGGTGTAGTTATTGGCGTCATTGATCTGTTTTAAGGTGGCTATACCTCACAATAAAATGTTCTTTAGCTTAACAAACATTACGCTATAGGTGTATCACAATTTTGGCCAAGGGAAACATTGTGGGGACACTTTCCCTTTTTAGCCAATAGCAGAAAAAGCACAAAACCTGTTGAAAAACAGTAGGAACCCTACCATGATTGGTAATAAATAGAAATGGTAATTAAAACAGCATTTGCATCCTCCACTCTCCTGTTCAAACAGCAAATCAACAAATGTCACCCATGTGGAATTGGTCATGGATACTACCAAAGACATTAGACAAGAGATCTAATCACAGAGTACAAAAGGAGCCGAAGTTGGACTTCAAGGTTGACGCCCTGCTCATTATGCAGAACAACAAATGTAGAGTGTTTATTAGCAAGGCATCATCTATTGCCACATTAAAAAAGTGACACTTAATGCATAGTACAGTTGAGCTTGAAGGTATTTCAGCTCAAATATGCCAACCATCCTTGAGGATTAGCTTAGGAAGCACTGTTTCAGGATTCATATTGAACGTACAGGCCATGAACTTTATTCAGTTCTATATTTGTTCAACTGCACACAATTCTAGACCTTCCAGCTGTATCACATCAATAATTCACAGGCAATACATCAACATATGGTACAGTAAAGCAGTCAGAACTCCCAAATGGTTTGATTTGGATAGCAGAGTCACACAGATATCTCCGTCTTCTCTCAGGACCTGGAACTTTCCAGATTTCTCCATCCAGAACAGCAGCAGCCAGTCCAGGTTTCCACTGGCCTGAGACTCCATTTTTTGGCATTTTACTCCTGCTCGAGTCCAGAAAACAGCAGACATCAGACTCCAAATGAAGTCTTGCATATCTGAGCTGTAGAGTTGCTCACTGGGGTATGTTCGAGATGAGACAAATGGAAGCAAGTGAACCCGTCAGCCACTAAAATACTGATGTATAGAAAACATGCACTAGTACAAGACTTGGTAATCATTCTATCAGCAGCACATTAAACCCATTTGCTTTGTCATCCAGATACCACTTAATTTCCCCTGGTCTAGCCCTTGTGTTTAGCTGGCCAAAGCATGTTGGAATTAAAATACTAAGCACTAGGGCACTATAAAAAAAAAGAAGAAAAGGTGGAAGGGATTTTTAGTCTTAGTAAGGGTGTGGGGGGTTGGAAGCAGGTGGACCCAGCCAGGGAGAGACGTCATAATCAGAGTCTTCCTCAGATGAGCCTGATGTCTTTCGGCTAAGGCCAGGAGAGAGGAAGCAAAGGAATAGAAGATGATGAGAATTTTGAAGGTCAGAAAGGCAGCAGATGAGGGGTATCGAACTCTGTTCCCATAGAGTCAGAGTACAGCACATTTTACTCAATAAACTGATTGACAAATTTTTCAATGAGAGATGCTGATGACCTATCTAGGGTGCAGGGTGGCTGATCTCTTTTTGCACTTGAAATGTGTGTTAACTTGACAACAGTACATTGTTATATAACAGCCACACTGATGAGACTGCCTGCAGATGCGCCTGTAAACGTTTATTATCCTCCTGAGCATAGACTGTTTACAATCAATCAGCCAATGCAAACGATCCAAAAATGGCAATATCAGCCTGATTAATTGAGCCATCACTCTTACTTGAAAGGATTAATAGGTGTGCCGAGCGCACCAACTCAACGAAAGCCAATAAACACCAACTCTCATGAAGGACCGGTTGACATGCTGTCTGTGTGATTGATGGGAGGCTCAAGAACATTCTTCCCCATTCACACAGTCCTAGAATGTTCTCCACTCATTCAATCGCTAATCTTGAATGTTCTCTTCCACAAAGAGGATGTGTTTGTTGGGTCAATGTGCTCTGGGTTTTAGACTACCAAATTGTGCTGTTCTACATCCTCTAGAACCAGAGTTCCATACCCTTGAAGAAGACACCAAAAGTAAAACCACGACCCAAAAAATTAATTCCTATACATATGTCATTAAATAAAAACAAGGCATGTTGCAGGCAGCTATTTATAAAGGTGAAGTCATTTAAAGTAAGGACATATGTGGAGAAATTGATCACATTCTGTAACTATTAAATAATAAATATATTTTAATATATACACGATTGCATTCTCTGGGCTTTGCAAACAAGGGGGATAAAAGATAAAGGATGATATTATGCATATATATATATTTTGTTTTAATGTTGATTGACTGAACCATGGTCAGAACCAAGGTTTGTGTGTTTGTTACTTTGTATACATTTGGTCCGGTTAGGTTAGTTTTCACACTGCATTTTTGCGAGCACACCAAAGACTTTTATTATGACACGCCTACATGCTGTCATCACCTCTGTGTGGTGCATCTTCCTACACTTGACACCGATTGGTTTGTAGAAGGACGTGTGGCTGACGCTTAATATACTACTTATATACTTTTATATTCTGCTGCTGAAGTTTCTTTAGTTTAGTTTGCTCCATCATCTCCTTTCTCGCTCATCCTCTCAGAAAATAATCTGCACGTTTAAGCATTTATGAGAGTTTTTCAAGCTGACTTGTCATGTTCATCAGACCAAAATTTCATTAAACATGTCATCTCCCCCTCGCTCCATGTGCTACCATGGCTCAGTTTGGCTGCTGTTCTGCTTATTTTACTTCTGTTATTGTTGTTGAATGTTTTTATTGCCTGCATCAACTTCCTGTATTTGGTCTGACAGTCCGACCCTTCTAGAAACGAATCGGACCATGGTTCAGTAGATCTGGACCGAGATCACCTCTTTTGGTCGGACCAAATTTCACTCCTTTGGTCCGTGGCCCCTTTCACACCTACTATTTTTGTTTGAACCAAAGTGAAAAGTCTGAAACTCCAGACCAAACAATGTAGGTGTGAAAGCACCCTAAGACACTCCTGAACTCTGGTTCAGGAATGGTTTGATATGTTTCAATATTCATTTACTCAAATTCCAAATGAAATATTCTAATAAAAGATAATGGATTTCTGATTATGATTTATAAACCATATTGAACAGCATCAAAACCAAAAAGCCTTAAAATATCACTGTGTAATAAATGTATAAAAATGCTAGAATATTAATTTTTAATTAAATTATGAACAAATGTTTCACATTCTTTTTTTGATGTATTATTTTGGCTTGTATTGATAAGCAAGTCAATAAAAGACAAACTGAAAAAAGTTACTGACTTGGAAGAAAACAGAACTACTTTTTTCCATTTTTACTTTTCCCTGGAAAGAGCCAAAAGAAGTGAAGTGCAAGAAGACTAAGAGTGCCCTCTACCTGCAAAGCCAGCAATTGTTTTGTATGAATGAGTGGTCACTGGGAGCTGAAGAACACTGTCTTATTAGATGTTCAAGAGTCTACTTGTGGCATCATTTTTGACCACTAAATTTAGTCCCAGCATTCCTTTAGCTATGCATTTTGGAGGCGACCTTTTCAGAACATAAATGGAAACACTTTTTGACTCACTATTTATAAAAAATGCACCAAAATGACCCCACCTTTAACTTTAACATAGAAAAAATTTTTATTTTTAAAGTTCTAATAGAATTCACAAAGCATAGCTTTTCCTATGTGAACTTGCTCTGACTGAGGACACCACGATCCTGGTGTATGGACCAACCTGAAACCCTGCATCTTCTTGTACCAGGGCCTGCGCTGAGAGCCCAGTCTGATCCGTCCCACATGAGCATCCTCCTCTGGAGTCCAGTACTTTGGTAGGAATTTGTCAGAGTCAAATTTGACGGAGGTCTGATGGGCGGTTTGAAGCACTCTGCGGGTGTAGAGGTCATCCTGGACTGGATCGGCAAAGCCCTCATCCGATTCACTGGACTCCTCGTTCAGCGCTCGCAGCAGAAGTTCATCCTCTAGAGCAACCTTGTCGCAGCAGTCGGGCTCATTTAGTTTATAAGGTGGAAGTAATGTTGTGCTGTCTGGGACAGAGCTGCTCACGAGAGCATGCAAGATAAATATTTACTTTAAATATGCAGGAATAACCAACAAGAAGTAGAAAAACTTTGCACACTATAGTGGAAAGGGTTAGTTCCATAGATTAGTGAGGATCCACTGCATTCAAAATCAGCAAAGCAATGCTGAACAATAGGAGATTACAGGACGATGTTATGAAAATCAGTGTTACACTGCAACCGTGTATAGATGGCATATTTTAAGGCTCCTGATGAGTAGCACTTGCAGAAGCATTGGTGTTAGGATGCCACTTCAGATAAAGCCACTCCAAACTCTGACCTTTGGCTCGGCCTTTTGTGAGAGACCCTAGTCAACCGTGAGGCATCAGACACTGTGACCCATGACCTCTGAGCACTCGGGGTCACTGTGGGTAACAATCTTGGGCTCCTGGGGTTCAGAGGAATGGCAAAGTTTGTGGGAGCAGAGCAGGATGTCGAACGAAACCGCCGACTAGCAAGGTCATCCTGCACAAGGTCAGGTTCCGGACGGTCATAGTCAGAATCAGAGTCACTCCGGTAAGCACATGCCCATTGGTGAAAGGCAGAAGCAGGAGGGAGTTCAAGGTAGGGCTCAACTAAGTCCTGCCCATTTTCACTATAGCCAAAAGAAGGAGAGTCAAGTCAGACTCAGAATGCCAAGGATGTTAGGATTAGTAGCCCATGCGCATATATGAAATATTTCAAAATTAAGAACTCTTGTCAAAAGAAAAAAAAAAAAACAAAATTCTGCAAAAAAGTGCACCAATGTGTGATTATCGATTTGAAGATGTATTAAAAAAAAAAAAAAAAAAAAAAAGGTGCTCCTGAGCCCATGCAGTGATTAGCGGTACAGAATCATGCCCCTTTTAAAAGCAGTGCCACCTGCGGGCCCCAAGACTGCAAGCAAATTAACCCTCTTTAGTCAGTGCTCCCACCTGCTGTATATTAACAAAATAAAAAAAATAAATAAATATAAAACCACTTGTATAACTAGATTTTATCCTAGAAACAAAACTAAAAACATACCCCGGAAAGCTTAAAAGGTCTACTTTTTAAATATATATAGTTTGAATCAAATTCTATTTTTAGATGTTTGTGAGAGGAGCTTAAATAAGCAGAGACAGCCCACTTGCACGATACATCATTCATATGATAATGACATGGTAATACCAGACACTATTGGCTTATTAGTGGCTGTGGACTGTGTGAAAAAGAGCTGCACCTGTACAAAGAGCTCTCAACAGGTTTTTGGAAAGTCTAAGTTTAGAGCAGATTTAATCAGAATATAGATTTATGATACTCTTTCTGTTCTGACACTGTTGTTGCTGAGTTTGTGCTGAACAAAAGCCTGTGTAACAGTTTGGGGAAAATAATTTTAGATGGGTGTAGTTTGTAAAAATGTCAAGGCATGTCAGACTAAATCAGAGTGACTGAAACACCCTCAGAATCCAGGGGGTTAACAGTCGGCCTTGTACAACTGCTCCACAATTTTTAGATGAAGTTACACAAATTGGTGAACCTCTGCTCATCTTTGCAACTAAGTCACATTACTGAAAATAAAAAAAGCATTTCAGAAGCAAACTGTCGTTATTTTTATTTTACATTTTTAAGTACCTCACTTTGAGATGTGTTGCTGCCATCGAGATCTAAATGGGTTAATTAGTGGATAAAAAAAAAAAAAAAAACCTAGCTATAAAAGGTGGCCTGTATGCAGTGTGTATACAAGCATACACACAACTCAAACACCACAAACTCACAAAAAAGGGCTGCTAGCAGCGTACTTGGAAAAATGTTAGTCAACCATATATAAAGCAGGAAATGTAACTGCAGTACCTGGGCAGAGGACCACTCTCGTGGTGTCTGTCAATTCTTTTCCTCCTCAGAGCAGATGGGACATTTCCTCTCTCTCTAACAGACACAGATTTGGTTTCAGTCCTGCTGCCCTCAGACATCCTGAAGCAGTGGTCTGCCTCAGCGTCACTACCAAACCCTGAAACAAAGAATGACAGGAAAAATATTGAAGAGTACAGAAAGCTACAGATACCCTCATTCCAAGGAGCACTGCATCCAGTACTGTTGTGAAATGGCAGGATGTTGACTGTCCAGGCTACACACATAGCCGTGCATTACCACACAGGTACGGAATGAGCTGGTATGTCTCACTTACGTGAGCCGAGCGGGTGAAGCAGTGCGCGTGAGGTGAACTTTCATTATCACGTATGTGATGGTTACAGAAGGAAAGCAAGGAGGACAGTTTAGACTTCTGAAACACTTTTGATCTAACAGGGTCATTAGATTCAAACATTTATTTTTAAATACCAGAATTATTATCATCATCATCATCATCATCATCTACATTATAATCCATGCCAAGCATTTCTAACAAATTTCCACTAGGGGTCAGTCACTACACAGTAGTCCAGTGAAGCTGTGACACTTTTCTCAGCGAGTTCAGGCACATTGATGCATCAGCAGTGAAAATGGACAAGAAATGTGTTGAATGTATACTACACAGAGAATTTAAATCTGGATTAAGCAGGGCACTTTGGGGAAAATATGTCATTACAGTAAGTCAGAAAAATTTTAAATAAATAAAAATAAATAAATAAATATTAAAGTTTTTTTACATTTATTTTTTAAAAGCATTTTTTTGCCAAGACCACCAGTATATCCATCGCTTACCTGGCCTGCAGCTTGACCCCTGAAACTAATGTGCCAGATCACCAAAAATTTGCGATTTTGACCAACACATGGACATTTACCCTGGATTATTTCATCTACAGGACGTTCACAAGCTCACAAAACATTTTTAACAATGTAAGCGACAGTTTTTAAAAATATTGCAGCTCTCGCCTTTTGAAAATTAAATTGTGATTTTGACATAAAAAGCAAAAAGTGCCAATTTTTTTATTTATTTAAATTTTTTGACAGTTTGGACAAATGTTTTCGCTTATTCCCCATCATGACTGCTCACCTGCTGCCAATTATACTGTATGATTAACAGCAATAAAACCTCTTGACCCATTAAAACTGAACAATTCTTTTCTGTAAATATGTAAAATGTGTCATGTATTCACTCTTTAACTTTATTAAGCTGTGTTACACTATAGTAAGGGAAGAGAGTGTATAAAGTCTGAAAACTTTAGCTGGGGAGCTTAAATGTTGTAAAATTAACAGGCCTGACATTAGAAAATTGATCGTCTTGGGAGGTCCGAGGCAAAGACGTAATGATACTTCAAAGCACTGCAGCAATCCATGGTAAATATCAGGTTTGTGAAATGACAACGGACAGAAGAGCCACAAAGTGTAAATACACCAAATAAGTGACACATGCACTGCTCTAAATTTAAATAACCCAGATGAATAACGCTCTCTTTGTAATACATGCAGTGCTTTGCATTAAAAACACTGAACACTGTTCAGAATAGCACACCATCATGTAAGTTATCACAACATAAACACTCATAAAAAATTTCATCACAACTAAAGTCAAGTCCAAATGTCACTCCACTGCCGGCTCACTGAAACTTATTCGTTTACATTTCATCAAAGCAAAACTAATTTCCATGAAGAGAAGTACATCTTACCATCCTTACCTTCACTGCCAGCTGTCAGAGTATAATCTGATGCCACGCTCAGTACGCGGGAGTCCACGGAGTCCAGACTTTCCACCGAATCCTCTCTCCTGTAGCTCGGTTGTGTGGTAAACAGCTCCTCCCTGTCAGGGTACCAATTCTCCCCGTAACCACTATCCCTCACACACAGTTTAGAGCAAGAAGACTCCTCTAGTGCCTAAAAAGTGAGGAGGATCGTTTAAAAACATCTTTAACAGGGACACGGTGAATAGGACTATATTCTACTTTGCGGAAATTGTGGAACGTAACCCCCGCGATAAATGAGGCACTACTGTACTAGCTAAAAGAGCAGAGCCACCTTAAAAATGTCAAATTCAGCTTTTTTACAAATATTTGTCATTTATTCCAAGTAAAAGTAGCAAAAAAAAACTAAATACTACACAATCAGCTCCCTGTTACAATGCAGTAAACACACCCTGGTTCTTGTTTACAGTCTGTAGAACTGGCCTAAATGTGTTTTGTGAAATGTTCAGTTTTCTAGCACTACAGAGTGTTGATATCAGGGCTTACAGTGGATCTAAACTTAACTAATCTCATCCAATCCTGCAACAAATCTATAGCCAAGTATTTCCGCTGTACGCCAGATGTTTCGACGCTCATCTTAACGGAGTTAAGATCTCTTTTTAAAGCTTAGTACTTGAAAAATAGACTCAGTATAAAGATCAGTCAATACACAAGGTTTCAATATCAGCATCTTCAATGAAAATAATTTTTTGTCCAGGACCTTACATACCTTGGACAAAGCAACACCCAGCAAGCCTTCAAAAGCTTTGAAGTTGAGCTGCGGTCCACTGTAGGAGCGGTCAGCCTGCGCCTTCCTTCCCAGCCAGTATACTGTGATCAGAACCTGACAGCATGGAGTAGACACAGACGGTCAGGTCAGTTAGTGCTGATGCACATCAAGTAAAATTAACTGAAACAATGGACTCGTTTGGTCTACAGATGAGGGTCGATTCAGCCTCCTGGCAACCACATGTTGAGTTTCTCCAGAAGATCCCATCTTCTGTTTGGACCACCACAGAGGAGGTACTATTTGGGTGGTGGATCATTCTCAGTACTGCAGTAACACTGATGTGGTGGTGGTGCATCAGTGTGTGTTGCACTGGGACGACTGAATAAGTGAACTCATATCAGCTGCTCTGTGGGGTCCAGATCATTGAAGAACAGGTAAAAGGAGGATAAAGTATACAGAGGAACAGATGGACTACAGTCTGTAATTGTAAAAGTGCATCTGTACGTGTAGCAGATAAACTGGAGTATTACCAGGTACATATGAAGTGAAGTGGGCCAGCGAGTGTATATACACACAAAAATTGACCAAATATTAAGTTTTAACAACAAATAAAATCGGAAAGTTAGCAAGATCCAAGAAAATGCCCTCCTGCGGTCCATGCCACCATTTACTAGCATCAGAACTTTTGTGGTTATTTGCCACACCTAAGAGAGCCAATCAGAAGCCTGAAAAGCTCCTACACAGAATCAGGATTAGCAAATCAAGCTCAATCATAAAACATTAAGCCCATTACTGCTCAATGTTAACAAGACATTTTTTAAGATTTAGTGGTAAGGTACTCACCAATCTTTCATTTTTGTCTGGGTTATGTCCTTATAGTCCTGCAGCCTTCATACAATTTGAATAATTCCTTACACCATTACTTAAAACTACTTCACGGCTTTAGAAATATGTAGCTCAAACTAAGCTCAAACCCTCCAGTGCCACTTTGGGAGCTGTGCGTGCACTATGAATGGATCTGTGTCCCAGTGGCCCTTTTGTCTCTCCTCATTCAGAAAGCTCTGACCCTCATTGAGCAACTACACACACCCCACTATGGTACCACAGACTCTGGAGGATGAAGAGTCTGTTTACAATTCAGAGGGACAAGTGCCGCTACTTCTTTGCCCAAACAATCATGAATAACTTTAATATGAATGAAGATCTGGTGATGAATTTGAGTAAATATACCTCGGACTGTGAAATAGTCTGATGTTACGTGTGCTGAAAATGTCCAGCATGCAGTTCTTTTCTCCTGAGCAGGTGGTGCTGTGGTCTGCATTGAGACATGCTTTTTTGGCAGGTATTTGAGGGTATGAATGACAAATCGCATGAGTGGGTGGAAAAAAAGTGCAGCGTTCTGACTCGAGCTGAAAAATGTGTCTCTACTTATTTAAGCTCCTATCACAAGAATCAAAAAATTTATTTTAATCCAAGCTATAAAAATTTGAAACATACACCCTTTAAGGTTTCCGGGGTGTGTTTCATTTTGTTTCTAGGATAAAATCCTGCAAAGTGTTTTGCAAAATTTCATTCATATGCCACCAGCAGGACAACCAACTCCAGAGGGCTAACACCATGAACACTTCCTCCTGTACTGTGCACAGATACATTATGCACAGATTCTTGGGTGTGAAAACCAATGTCCCAGGCTGTGTCCAAAAGAATAGTTTAGGGATTTAATTATCACTGCAGCAGCAGAAGACTGATGAAGACGGCTGGACGGGCGCCGGCCTCCATTCCTACAGCCATGGATATTAGTCATCAGAAATTAACACCCATCTCCCTACATTGTAATCATGCATTTTGGTCTTTGTCACAAATATTTAATCCTACACTCTGGAGTAGCATGGTGTTTCACCTTCATCATATAAAGATGTATTGATATATTTACATTTTATGACCACAGGGATCAGCAGAAATGGATTGATTATTGGTTAAATAGATATGAACAAGTAATGTAAATGTTATGTCAACTAAAACTCTAAACTAAAAAAAATAAAATTAAAAACAACCTTTTAAAAGGGTAAAGCAGCCAGTTACAAATGTAGACTGTACCCAAACACAGCCTGTTGTTCTGTTGATGGCACAGGACTATGAAAGCCTCCAGATCTCTGACTCGAGTTATACTAAGAATCAAAAGTATTGAAAACAGGGTTGGCACTGGCTCATGAAACCTGTTAGCCATTGTGGCTAAGGGGCTTAAAACTTTCTTAGCCACATAAGGATTTGACTAGCCACAGAAGCCACGCTTTAGCCACAGTTAGCCAATCTTAGCCACAGGCACTTGCATGTACATCATATCAGAAATCCATTGGTGTAATGGATTTCTGATCATATTTACAGATATTTACTCTCTGAAGGGCAAATAAAAGTGATAAAAATGGAAAATACAGAGCAACAATTGAATTCAAAATAAATTTCCCATGTGTATACAGCTCTTTGTTGACTTGTTTATTTATTCCAGAGACAGTCTCTCACAAGCCTGGGAATAACTGTAAAAATACTATCAATGAGCGCACAGAATTATGGGATACTATAATTTTCTATGCGCGAAACTTCTCAACCAATCAGCATTTAGAGACCCACCTATCTCATTAATTATTTCACGGTTATTTTCCTGACGATGTCGCTTCGGGCTATTTCGGGTGTTTACGGAGCAGCAGATAAACTCAAGATGGCGGACAGCTCGCGGAGTATTGCCGGATTTTGTGATTTCCATGGCGATTTGAAGTCGCCATGCGTTAGAAAATTGCTTTTAGCCAGCGTGGCGTACTGATGACGTTTTCCTCGCCACACGCTGTCCGAGTTCGCCATTGGCGACGTGGCGAGCGGCCAGCGCGAACCCTGGAAAACATTTCAATACTCAAATTTGGCACCCAGTTCTACACTCAATCATTCAATACTTTCTAAAACAAATTAATTGCACCAATTCAACACTATTTTGGTATAGACTGAATTTTAAAAAGCAGACGTAAAATTGGTAATGTTTTCTCAAAAATAAACAATATTTAAGACAAATGATGGATTTTTTTTAACTTATAACCAGAGTATCAATTTGGTATTGAGTAATACAGATACAAAGCAATAGTACACTTGGTATCAAAGTGAAAATTCTGGTATCATGACTACCTTGTCAACCACAGTTTGATTCTTATCCAAAACCATAAAGACAAATGGCAATTAACCCAAAATGCATGAACAGAATAGGCTCCTGACGTCACTCTTGACAGAATTATCATTAATTCAAAAGCGCCACATGCAAAACAAGAGTCAGCCTCTTTTACAGCAGGACATGATTAGATAACATTGAAAATTCTCCCACAGGTAGAACAAAGCCTTGTTCTGAACTTAACAGCACTGTGTATAGACCAGGAGCGTCAAACTCCAGTCCTGGAGGGTCGGTGTTCATCACAGTTTGGCGATTTCTCTGCTCTGGCATTATAATTAAACCTAGTCATTACCTGCCGAGTTCAATCTGGTGTTTAAGCAGAATGACCACCAAACCAGAACTCCAGGACTGGACTTAGACACCCCTGGTATAGAGTATCTATTCAAACGGTCTTTCATAGACAGGAACAGAAACGTTTACGGTTATTTCTGAAACTGTTCATATACTAGTACTGAATCACACACCTATACAGACAATTGATAATGTGCATTTTCTTGCTTTTTCATATAATAACCAAGTTTCAATGCTATGTCAGGTCTGCAGGACATACTTTCTAAGCAGAAAGCATTTTTTTTCATGCATGCTTACTAATTTAGCATTAAACTAGAGTTGAGAAAAAAGCATCAGACTATAGGTTACCAGTACAATCGTGTACCAGATAACCTTAACTTACATTTTTCAGTCTCCTCTTCGTCTCCTCTCGTCTGTAAGAAAGGAAAGAGAGATCAGTCTGATGGAGGTCTATTCATGTAAGCCAATAAATTCAGCAGCAGCTTACTCAACAGCAGATCACAGTAACTGAACCCTCCCAATACCACAGGTCATCAGTCATCGCTTTAAAAGGACTTCACATACACATACACTTGCCAACACCAAGACATTGGTATGACTACACAAAACCAAAATATTAACATAGGATGCACTGGGTTGGTCCAATGTTTGTTTTCATGGATGTGTCAAATACTTTCAGAGACGACAGCCATCATAAATAACATACTGTAGCCATTACGCAACATGGGTCACATTCCCACTACGTTCATAAGAACGCAAGTAGCAACACTACATTTTATGACCACATGAACGTACTGTACTGAGAGACCAGTTGCTTTTGATTATACAGTAATACAGACATGCCAGTGAAAGTCAGGTAAAAATAGCCCACAACATAGATCTACTATAGCATGGGGCCTTATGGAGTGATCATCTGTGGCTATATTTGGAAGTCATGTGTCGCATCCCTCCCAACCCCGCTTAACATGTACACTCACTGGTCACTAGGTACACACACACACTCACTGTTTTATCAGCTCCATTGATCATACAGGACTGTAGTCCATGTGTTTCTCTGTATACTTTATTACCCTCCTTTTACCTGTTCTTCAGTGATCAGGACCCCCACAGTGCAGCTATTATTTGGGTGGTGGATCATTCTCAGCACTGCAGTGACACTGACGTGGTGGTGGCGTGTTAGGGTGTTGTGACTTGACGCGACACAGCAGGTGAATCTACCAGGTGGACCAACAAGGTAGGTTTTATAGTAGAGCTGGGCGATATAGCCAAACATTTTATCACGATAAATGTTTCTATATTGATCAATCTCGATAATTATCACGATATTACATTTTCTAACACCGTCATAGTTTTAAACATCTTTCTAAAAACAGACTAAATACACAAAATGTTACTATTTTAAATATTAAATGTTTATTGTCAGAACATAATATTGTAGCGTCCGGCTGGACGAGAAAGACGTTTCACAGTCGTCACTTTATTGTCGAAACTTAATGACTGCTGTTGGCCACAGCCACTCCAAAATAACAGGCTAGAGAGCCAAGCTAACATGCTAATGCTAGCTAGCACTTCGGCTGACACACACACACCGAGCCCCCCCTGCTTCTCCTCACACAAACAGATGAGCACACAGCGACCTCGCGCTCTCTCGCCCACCCAATCACAGCTTGTCTTAAACACAACAGTGCATTTTGGTGGCGCTGGTGAGGAGGAGCTAACAAGCAGCAGTATAAGTCAAGCTGCTTAGACGTGAAATGGAAACGAACGTTAATGCTTATCAACTTCTATTGTCCCGGCTTATCTATTTTACAGTGCGATGTTTAAAATCTCCAGCACCTCTGATGTGCTCTGTGGGGGTCCTGATCATTGAAGAACAGGTGAAAGGATGCTAACAAGGCAAACACATGGACTACAGTCTGTAACTGTAGAACTACAAAGTGCACATATATACTCATTGTAGGTCATAACATGGACCTTCTTCAGATAATCAAGAACTTGAGAGACAGTTACTTGGATCAGGACCAGAACTATTCACTTTACAGACATACTGTTGCAACCACACAGTCAATCGCTTCTGACTCAATACAAAGTCGTACTGAGTAACTCCAGCTTACCTGACAGTAACACGGGTGGAGACGTCCTGCAGGTCTCCAGGATGAAAGAGCTGAGAGTCATTCAGCCCAAGTTTAGCACAGGCCTTCAGGAAGACGTTCACGTTGTCCTGCAGTAGTTCACAACACAAGGGAACAGAAGTGAAGATCAGCTTACAGAGCAAGTTAGGAGTCAGTTTAGCCGGAGTTCAGTAAGGTGATCGTGCACGGCTGCGAGATGATAGATATGAAAATAAGAAAGGAGAGACTCTGTGAATTGACTTGAACTTCACTTCCTGAACCTGAGGAGGGCAGAGGAGACAAAAGCCTTCTCATTTCACATCATACGAAACAAAATCATATCGTTTACAGTTTTTCCTCCTCACTCCAGACGGGTTCAATCAGCCAAGACGCGATCAGTTGTCAAAGCAAGATGTTCACAGATTCACACAGTGTAAACAACTTGCCTGGAATCACCATCTCAACACCACCAAACATTTTTAAAAGCCTGAACCATCAAATTACTGCCAGAAAATCAACTCTCATGTCATGTTTACTTGAGCTAGTTACAATAAATAAATAAATAAATAAATAAATAAATAAATAAATAAATAAATAAATAAAGACACTGCATATGGGTTTTGTTTTGTATTATTTTTATACATCCACAATCTACTGGTCACACCATGTCATTTAAACAAAAAATAAATAAAAAATACAAAACAAACGTTTTAAACCACTGACACATGGAGTTTCTTTTAAAAAGTTCACTCAAGTGATGCATGTGGTGCATGCAGTGCATGGATAATCCACCAGGGGGCAAAAGACATGTACTTGATTTGATACAGCTGGTTTTTCTTATTTCATTGAATAAAATTAATTTACAGATGTTTATACAGTGATCAGTTCTTACACAATCTATACCACTGATTGGGGAAAAAAAAAAAAAAAAAAAAAAAAAAAAAAAAAAAAAACTACAGTGGTAACCCTACTTACGAGTTCAATCCGTGCAGGAGCCGAGCTCGTTAGCTGGTTTGCTCGTTAGCTGGATGCATTTTCCCCATAAGAATACATGTAAAACTGATTAATCTGTGTCAGCCGGCCAATATACAGTATACTTTAATATGCTAAATAATGTGTTTATATGGGTTTTTAAAACATAAACGAGACGACGACGATGCTCGTGTAGGCTGGCCGCTAAGGAGGACAGGAGGACGGGCGTACGTGTATGGCATGGTTACACTTATCATATGAAAAGTAAAAGTAAAATGTATCTAACTTTCTTGTTCACTACCTTAGCGTCACTTTCAACAGGCACTTTCACTGGACAGAGGTCAAAGGTATTGACTGAGCTCTTCTTCTACGGTAGCATCTAGGAGATGCTACGACCGCAGCGCCCCTAGTGGTTTGGCATACTTGAAGAAATTTATGCTACTCATTAGCTGGAACAAAAATATTCCAAGATCTCGACTCGTTACCTGGAATACTCGTTAGTAGGGATGCTCGTAAGTAGGGTTACCACTGTATATCAAATATGATACACTTTGTTTAATAGGATTAAAAGTACACTGAGTAAAAAATAACTATTTGACCCAAATGAGACAAATAAGCCAACCAAATAAGCCCCAGACCGCTCTTCCTCTATGGTACCTTACATGCAAACTAGTAAATAAAATACATTTTCCACATTAAAGCCAGTAAAACCATGCTCACCAAGCCTGCAATGGGTGTAGACAGCCTATTCACTCTCTTGATGATGCCTGGCTTGAGCTTGTTCATCAGACTGCACAGAAATACAAAAAAAATAAAATAAAATGAGAGGAACAGAAAGATCAGATAAATCAGCTTCAGTTAATAATGTGCCACGTTCTCTTGTGAAACTTTAGCTTTCAAGTCTACTGTAGTACTTAAACCCCCGGAGTCGGAGGGTTTTCAGACACTCTGATGTTTGACATACCTTTATTTTTTACAAATTACACCCAAGTAAAATGATTCACATCAAAGTTGATGTGTTTCACACATTCAGTGGTTCCTAGACTGAATATTTATGAGATGTGTGAGGTGAGAGGTCTTTGTGCATGTTCACATTCCACAAATGGTATCTCCGGAATTACCATGTCATTATCATACGAATGACTGATGGCGTCATTTGGTGGGAGGGAAAAAAAAAAAAAAAAAAAAAAAAAAAAAAAGGGCAATGGTGCGACTCACTGATGTGTCTCTGCTTATTTAAGCTCCTCTCACAAATATTTTTAAAAGTACTTCAATTAAAGATATATACATACACATACGTACATATACAAATACAGTGGTAACCCTACTTACAAGCTCATCACTAACGAGTATTCCAGGTAACGAGTCGAGATCTCGGAATATTTTTGTTCCAAGTAACGAGTAGCATAAATTAGTTCAAGTATGCCAACCACTAGGGGCGCTGCGGTCGTAGCATCCCCTAGATGCTAGCGTAGAAGAAGAGGTCAGTCATTACCTTTGACCGCTGTCCAGTGAAAGTACTAGTGAAAGCGACGCTAAGGTAGCAAAAGGTAGTGAACAAGAAAGTTAGATACATTTTACTTTTACTTTTCATATGATAAGTGTTCCTCCTGTCCTCCTACCCACATGCACATACCGTACCAATGTGAATAGTATACTTTTCATTTTCATTTTACATAGATTGAAAGAACAAGTG